>VWZZ01006234.1:846852-873267 GCA_013399095.1 Psophia crepitans | reverse complement strand
GCCTGGCTTCGGGACGGAGCCAGAAACTCCGGGCTCTGCGGCTCGGGTGGCGTTTTCCGCTGCCGGGAGTGGGGGGACACCGAGCGGGGCGCCTGGGGTGAGGGGCTGGAGGCTGCCGGTTGCTGTGGCGCACAGGTGCTGTCAGATTTGCCCTACGGTGTGTTTTGTTTTCCCCACAAGTATTTTACCGCACGAAACCCGGCAGGAAAGTTCAGAAGGGTCGCTCCGCGCTACACTTAGGTCCCTTGTTTTTAGCTCACCGCTATCAAAAGTGCACCTGGTGGTGCACTTCATACGAGCCTTTTTAAGGATTAGATGTACCGCGGCGCAGTCACACTTAGGAAAGCAACAGCGTTGTGCAAACCGATTGTGCCAGCGCTGCGGGGGGTTGGTTGTTTGTTTTTGTTTTGTTTTTTAAAGTTAAACCCGGTTTAACTGTGCCACGCAGGGGTGCGGTTGCCAGCCTTTGAGCTGCTCCAGCAGCCCCGCGGGAGCTCCTAGCCACCGCTACGCCTTCAGCCGCCTTTGCAGCTCTCGCTCCGAGTTCTTTGCGGTAATGTCACCACTTCCACCTTGTTCAGGAGGATACGGCTATAGTCAGTTGGTGTCTGTTTACTTTAAAATCAAGCCTCACAATTTTCCATGTGGACAGGAGAATGTACAATATCTAGATCTAGGTGAGCAGGAGTGACTGTTTACATGAAAATAGTTTTTAAGTTTCTTCTGAGAAGACCTATGTTGGTCTTTGCAAAGGCTCTGATGGGCTGCAACCACCAATTGCGATGTAAAAGTAGTACAACTGGGTTTACGTGAGCGTGTGATGACTCCTCTTGCACCCTGTGTAAACATGAGTTTCTCCACCAATGCAGCGCCTTCCTCTTCCCCTGTACGATTGCAGCGGTTGCTCATGGTAAGGAGTTCACAGTTTTCTGCACGTGTGAATGGCACTGAGATTCTTCTGCTGTACCTTGGAAAATGTCTCTTGAACAGCAGTAAACATCGTAACTACATTGGTTTACTTTCATAAATTTGTAAAGTGTTATTTGGATAAGTAATTTTGACGGTCTTTTATAGGTAAGATTCCTTCAATTTGAATTTGAAGATGCCGCTCTTTGGGAATATTGTTGTAATTAAACGGAATGGGACTGATGGAATTACTTTTCCACTCACTGCAAGTTCTTGTTTATTTGGAAGGTGAGAATTAGTTGAGTGTTTGCATACATAAAAATATTATAGATACTTTTCCTGCAGATTATATTTTCTAATCCTTATTTTCAAAAATAAATGTTCGTTTATTTGTGAGTCATGTTCAGGGGAGGGAAGGTGGTATTGGACTAAAGTTAACTGTAAGACTAAGAAACTGAACTTAATTTTTGTTACAGTGTTTTTTCCTTTCCTTGCCAGAACTACTATTTCTTTTTTTTAAGTAGTTTCTGGCCAAAGGAGACCTGGGGAAGGGGCTGAAAGTAATACACAGTTGACGAGCAAGTGATGGTGCTCTTTTATCCAGAGGCAGTGCTCAGTAATTGGCTGGTGAAAACAAGCGAGGTCCATGACTTGTATTTGACCATCTTCATTACATCAGAGCTCTTCTCAGGTTTTTTTTGTGGGTTTTCTTCTTCTTTTTTTTTTTTTTTTTTTTTTGTTCTTCAAAACCTCAGTAATGCAATACATCAGCCAGTATCTAGAATTAATCTTAACAATTACTAAGAACATATTACTCCTCCAATCTCAAAACTCTTTGATTTATAGAGTTGAGTGATAGTGAGTTTTGAGCTTTATCTAGCTATTTTGTATTAAAAGATAAAACTAATATTAGACTTGACTAGATGATCTTACTATAAATAAGCTTCAAATAAAATGTTTTTGCTTCTCTCAAACTGAATCTGTTCAGCACTTTACTGACTGATATCTTAACTAACTGTAGTCCTGAATTAGATTCCACAGTGAAAGTTTTCTGGGAGCACTCCAGTGTCAATGATTCTGTTCTTTGGCTTCAGCAGCGCTGCCCAGACAGGTGACACTTAATGGTACAAACATTAATTTCTGACTAACCACTGCTAAGAAGGTAGCAGTGGCAATCCCAGTGAGACCATACGTCCAGCTACTTAATAGTCTTGGGAGTGATCAGTAACAAATACCGAAGAGCGAGCTTAAGAGCACACGCTGGTATCTTCTAAGAATATTCAACAAGTCTTCCGCAACTTGAAAGTCAGGAAAAGAGTAATCTCAAACTGCCAGATACCTGTTCTAGACATGTCTCTTTCAGCTTGCTGTGAACGGCTTTTTTCAGAATTTGGGTATTTCACACACTTTTTTTCTGATAATGGATTCTCTAATGTTGTGTAAGTATGAGGCCCTGTCATTTTTTGCTACAGTTGAAAGGCTTTGGTAGTTTGCATTCTTCTTGTTACCAAATTTAAGAACGTATCGTGCTGCTGTACAATTACTAGCTGAAAAGCTGGGAAATCACGTAATTCTGTAACAGATTTTTCTGTCTTCTGTGTATCTTGAAACAAATTGTGTTTTCACCCACAGGAGAACAGAGTGTGATATTCGCATCCAGTTGCCTCAGGTCTCAAAAGAACATTGTAAAATTGAAGTAAATGAAAACAAGGAGGTAAGATACGCATATTTTAATGACATGCATTTCATCGTTGCATCTCGTCAGGCTGCTGAAATGTTTGTTTTATTTTTTAGGCAATATTGACTAATTTAAGTACGGTAAATCCTACGCAGCTGAATGGTGGGTGTTTTCAGCAACCTGTACCTCTGAAGCATGGAGATGTGTTAACTATTATTGATCGTTCTTTCAGGTAAGTGCCAGTGACAAACTGCTAGTGCCTCGATCTTGGAATGTGTTCTGCAGGCGAGCAGTGCAGGGAGCTTTGTTGACACAGGCTCTCGCTGCTGGATGAGGATATGGAAAGTGGCTGTAGATAAATGGGAGAAATTAAAATGTTCTTTTACCATCTTCAGAAACAGTTAATCTAGTTTATGTCATATCTCTTTTCAGTGTCTCGCAGACCTTCTTCAGAAGGCAGTATTGCTTAAAGATTATTATTTTTTTATCACTTTTGTATTGCATTAAGCTAAACCAGTAACGGTGGAATTGTCTAGAGAGATCACTTTGATTTTGTTTCAAGGGTTGTCATTTTTAGGGGAAAATTTACAAGTATTTTGATGTATTTAAAGCCTTTAAAATTGGTGTGTAATTTGTTGGGAGTGGTGAACTATTGCTAGGTCATGTATCTTAGCTGATGAAAAAAATTGCACGATTATTTGACAAAAAATCATTGTCTCTTTAAATACTTCTTCCAGATTTGAATATCCTCTCCAGTCAACTCCAAGAAAGAGGCGTTCTAGGTCTCCTAAAGATGAAACACTGCAGGTAATTTTGTGACCATAGACTTATTTATTACAAGCGCATTGGTATTAGTAGCGATACGGTGTTCTGTTTTCTTGTTAGTCTATGGTTGAAAATGTATTCCTACTTTTCTGTTTGAAAGTACAAATAAACTCATTCAGGTAAATATGTTAAAGAAATTTAATAATTTATTAACTTTAGACTTACCAGTTTCTGGTAATAGATACTTAATAGTATTATTACTAATTACTAAGTTACTAATACAGATAAGCTGTTAAAAATTAATCCTTAGCTTTTTTGAAGAGAGGCTGGGATACAGGAAATGCAGACTACGGGCATTGGGTATCCTTGTGCTTTAAACGGGAAAGTTTGTGCTAGAGAATGAGCATTCTTTCCCCCCCTAACCCCCCAGAAAAATAATCTGTCATTCTGTGTGCTGGTACACTAATGTACTGTTGGGATTTATAAATATCAAACTAAGCCTATCTTTAAATAATTTATTTACATTGGTTTCCTTTTTTGTTCTCAGCAAAGTTTTTTTCCTTAAAGGGAGTAGTGTTAATTCGTGAATACTGTGGTGATTGAAAGATTTTATTTGTTTAGTATTATAGTTGTCTTATTTAAATAAAAATCTTCCATTAGGTCTGATAAGAAAGTGAGATTCAAATGTGCTTATGCATATTCTTAAGCTACAGCTACTTTTAGAGATAATAATTTCAGTGATAAAACAAGATTTGAACTCTTGCAATATAGGGCCTCAAATGTGTATTGGTCGATGTTCTTAAATTTTTAAAAATATTCAAATTAAATCCTATAATACTTAAGCCTGTTTAGTGAACAGCGCTTATGTTTATAAATCTAGTGGTTTTCTGTGTAGAGTTGAAAGCTAAACTGTAAAATACTTGTTGCTCTGCTGTAATATTGTACAAATTTACAGGTTCTTCATGTTCAGCAGGTGGCAGAAGTGGAATTATTACGCAAACAAACTTCAGGATCTAAAAGTCTTCGTGCTGCAGGTTGGTGCTTGTTTTATGTGGGGTTTGTTTTCTTCTTCCTCTTTAACTGCATTTATTCGTAGTGTAAGGGGAAAGAAAAACAAGGTTGAAAAGAGCAAAAGTAATGTATTTTAAGATTTTTTCAGTCTGAGTACAATACACCTTCTCTGACAGTGTACTATCTCATCATACTTTGATGCTGTGATTTACCTAAGCTAAGTCCTGCCAGGAGAAATGAGTTTAATTGCATCCTGACTGTTAGCCTGGAATTGGCAAAATCCAAATGTATTGCTTTAAGTGTTTTGTGCAAATTCAGCTGGTGAAGGTTACAGCTAAGAAGGGAGTTCAGTACACCAGCTTTGCTAATGCAGTACGGATGTCAGCTGAAACTGATACGTGAAACAATTGCCTATTACCTTTTAATTTTCAGCGACATCAAACAAGTATAACATGATGAATCCACCTTTTGAGCAAATATTGCATTATCTCATATATCCTTTCCTAATAAGGAACTGAAACAGGTATAAATTTGGAAATACATAGGAAGGGTTAATTTTGCTGATTGAAATGATAGTTTGCAGTAGCTGTTTCATGTAGACCCAGTAAAAATCTTCTAGCGCTGCTAAGTCTGGGTAGTTATTTGCCATGGACAGGTTAAATACCAGGACTTCACCTTCTCATCCTTCTTAAGTAATGTTACCTTCATGGGAAGATACAAGGGTTGTTAGATGGAGTCTATTTATCTACAGACAAGTTTGATTTTTATAGCAAATGTTTGTTTTGGTGCAAAAAACCCACGCTGTTTCCAAGTGTTCCGTTGCAGTGGGTTGTTGTGCGCACATCTGTGTTCACGGGGTTTGGGTGCTAGGTTCCCCACCACTGTCCTACAATACAGCAGTCTCTGCTTCATCGTTCTATTGACTTTAAGGGAACAGCTTGGCAGCTCAGTAAAGAGAAATCCTGACGTACTTGTCTGCAGTTGGGTAAAAGCTTTCTGTGAAAGATCTAATTTCCTGTTCTTTCCCATGTGTGTCTTTCTCCCCCTCACTCCTTTTCCCAGAAGATAATTGACAGGCTTTTCCTTGTATGTCGGAGTCTCTGCCTTCATCTTTACCTGGATTATTTCCCATCACAACTAAGAAAAGTCAACATGTATCAGTATTTGTTTCAGCAGTTGTTCCTGAAGTGCTGACGTAAAATTGAGAAATAGACCTTGTAGATGTGCGCAAGGTCTTGGCTTCTTGTGGCTTGAAAAGGCACCGCTTAGCAGGCTAACCCTGTTAGCTTGCTCATACCCCTTCCTCAAGCTGCCCGGGCTGCAGTTTAGCGATTGCAGTGGAACGGTGCGCACATGCAGTCACTCGCTACGTTGCACACCTGGGAAGCAGCAGCGCCGCTTTGTTCTCTGGCTTTACCCTAAAGAAGCATTGCTGCTATTTAAATGCAGGACAAAAACCAGACTGAAATGTAGCAAGCCAATCTAAATGGTGGTTTAATTCTGTGCTCATAGGTTTGTCTTGTGGCAGCCCTGAGAGACTGATATGAGCCACTGATTCTGAATTAAAACAAAAGCATGAAATAGCAAGTGCCTTACCTGGATAAATTCCAGCTTACAACTTACAATTTGTGTTAAACATTTAGATACTAATGATTCTATTATGAGAGAAATTGTTATTGTTAACAGAGCTTTATTTACAGTACTGTATCTTGAACCCTGGTTGACTGTCTTGAGAGGAAAGGAAGGAATTTTTATCTGTATATATGGAACTCATATTTGTAGTTCTGCAATTTTTAAGTAACTGCATCTGTATTTTTGCTTTGCTTGCTTCGTAGATAATGCTGAGTGTGAAGAAAAAAATGGCAATGACAATAAACAAAGTACAGAGGAAAACATTTCGAAAGCTTTACCCATCAAACTACAAACACCCAAATCTTCACACAGAGTACATCAATCTAGTAAGGTGCAAGATGAAATGTCTCCCTTTAGTAAACTCTATGAAAAACTGAAACATGAGATTAAAGTGAAAAAATCTTTGCAAGAGGGAAACGTATCTCAACAAGCTGCAAAAGAAGATGGTAAGAGTGTTCCGCTAGAACCAAGCACTCGAATTTCATCATCAAGTTGTGTTTGTGACCTGGGAAGCCTGAAGAAAGAAAAAGAAATAGGCAGAAGTGAAAATATTGAAGAATGTAAAATAACAATAAAGCAAGAAGTAATCAGTTCAGAATTTAACCAGATCTCAGCTGTTGGAAGTGCTACCAACAAGAGTTTTACCAGAAGTCCTCGGACTTCCCTTTTAAAGGAGACATCCAGAGATGTTGGTAAAAGTCGTCACTTGCGGGATTATGAGGAACTAAGTACAGCAGGCAAACCTAAAGGTACTGAAGTTACAACCAAACCCAGTAAGGAGAATTATGGAAATGCAGCATTTTCACAGAAGCGGTGCTCTATAGAATGCTTGGATTATGCAGATAAAGTGAAAATATACAGCTCTGCAGTACCAGTAGATAAATTAGCACAAACAACTAATGTGACAAATGTTTCTGAAGCAGATAAGTACGTTCTGTCTACACTAACGCCCAGAAGGAAGAGTCCTCGGTCTCATCTCGTATCACCTACCAAAGAAACTCGTGGAACGAATCCTGTAAATACTGATACTCCAACAACTGGACGTCGTGTGTCACTGAAACGTAAGTCTCTCTCAGAAATTTCAGCGAAAACTCCAAGGGAAGAATCAGCATGCAGAAATGATGGCCTCAAACAACTGCCTTTGGCAGAAGATAAATTCTTAAAACAAAGACGAAATAGTAAACAATATACCCCAGGAAAACCTGTAACAGTAGAAGTGCTGAAAGAAACTTGTGATCAGACAGACGTTAACTCACAAGAGGGACATACTGAAACTCTTGCCTCTTTTTTGAATTCCAAGAGTCCCAGAAGAAATGAGAGGCAAAGTAAAGAACTATCAAACAAAAGCATCCACTCAGAGACACTGGCTTCAGAAGAGTTGGCCTCGGAACTGGCATCTCCTGCTGGTCAGAAATCTGATTCTGGAAGAAAAAAGCGTAGGCCAAGGACCTCTGGACTGCTGACTGAAAAAGCATTGGAGACAAATGCTGTGGAAGAACATCACGGTAAGACGACAAACAGGAAAGACAGTGGAACTGCAGAAGAGCTGGCCACGAAGGGGAATCACCTGAAACAAGACTTGGAAGATGCCAGTGTTATGAGACCTCGTAGACTGTCGTCCAAGAGGAGGTCTTCTGGAAGTGCTACTGTACTGAAAGACAATGAGGCTGTCTCAGAAGTGAATATTTCTGGCCATTTGGCTGGAGAAGAATCAGGTAAATAAGTTTAATCCCCTGCCTTGTTTCTGTATTTGAGAAATTCTCATAGCGATTTTATGAGAATTTTTTCACTCACATAAAACACAGAACACTGCTGACTTACTAGTTCTCAAATACTTATGCAGTTATATTTGACCATAAAAATACACAATAATATGTAGAAAAGCTTACTCAATTGAATCTGTTTCTGTTTAATTTACCTTCTGATATATTTCCAACTTTAAAATGCACGAGTAAGTATTGTTTTCTATGCTGGTTAAAATGTTGCCTTGGATTTTTAGATATATAGAAATATTTTCAATTGTTATTTTTAGGCAAGACAAATAGGATATCTGAGAAGAGGAAAAGCGGTGATTTGTTACTTCAGCCTTCAGGAAAAAGAAAGAGAGTGTCTTTTGGTGGTCAACTAAGTCCAGAACTCTTTGATAAAAGTTTGCCTCCCAACTCACCGCTTAAAAGAGGGGCGATTCCTGCGAGACTGAGCTTGCCCTTCGGAAACTCGCCACGGGCAGTTCTGAAAAAGGCTCAGGGATTGAAGCGCTTTGCAGTCCAGGTAACGTTAAGACTAATCAAGTTGCTAAGACAATTAATGTGAATAGAATTTATCGATTCTAAGACTTCTAAAGAAAATAACTGAAAATTGGTAGTAAACCTTGTTAGATGTATATTGGGAAGTGGAAATTTTAATAGCAAATTAAAATGGTATTGGAAATCATTAAATTTTAATCGGCACTTTAATTTCTCTCTTGTAGGAAAGAGCTCAACTTACCCTTTATATCTACCTTTCTTTATGCAGGAGGTGTGTTTTTATTCACCTCGCATGCTATTGCTCATTCTCCATGTGGGAGGGCATTGCTGTATGTTCGTGCTTAGCAGCAGTGTCTACAAGCTCCGCTTTACCGCCACTAACAGAACACAGAACAGTAGCTTGTTGGCAGACTGCGCGAGCTACTGCTGCATGGTTTGGCTAGAAGTTTGAAAGCATTTGCTATTGATTTAAATGAGTTAAAACCGCGTGTAGTGTACTTGATGTGAGCAAAACTTTTGAATAAAGTAGAATAATAAATTCAGTTAATTCACTCAATTGGATTTCTATGTAACTTTAGAGACCATTTCGAAATTTAAAACTTGCTACAAGTTTGTTTTCAGAGAATAACATTTACAGCTTTTTCAAATAATTGATATTTTTATGCTATTGTATTTACTTGTCAGATATGTAGACGAGCATTTGTGGTTCAGCTATGTGCAGCAACATTTTGTGGCTTTTGGGTTTTTGTTTGTGTGTGTTTTTTTCTACCAGGAACTTTCTGAACATTTGCAGAAAGGAAAAACATCACCAAAAAATTTGCCAAGCCAGAAGTCCCCAGCTGCCTTGTCCCCTGCCTCTGGGAAGGCAGCACCTAAATTTCCTCTGGGTTCTCCATCACCTTACACAAAAGGACGTTTCTCTATTTCTCACATCACGACACCATTGCCAATTGCAGAAGAGAAGGATGCTCTTGTAGAAGACGTGCATACAAAGGAGAAAAATGATGCCCTAGTGCAAACACCTACGTCTTCTCATGTTAACCAAGATGGTAAAACAGTTTCACCTGACAAGCTAAGAAGAAGGGCAGAACTTGCTTTGAAGGTCACTCCCATGAAGAGGAGAAGTGGGCCTGTAGTAGTTATCAATGCAAAAAGGAGAAGTGGTGCCTCCAGTGCCAATTTACTAGGTTTGTTTCAGCAGTTAATTTTGAATATTAATTTTAATGCTTTAAAATACAGAAACAAAACTGAAATAGGCTTATTTTGTTATGCAGAGGCCACCAAATGATTGGTGTATCTTCTGAGGGTTGTTGGACTGGTTGGAAAGAACTGGGAATTGTGAAGTGTTAGATTCTCTCATATTCATAAAGCAAATTACTAAAGCATATATAAAACCGTTCAGAACACAAATCTTAACCTTCAGAAGTTTGAAAAATAGTAGAGTTAAGGTCGTCTTTGCAAGGTTAGTTGCGATAGTGATTCTTCAAGTTCAAATTTGACTCATTCAAAGTAAAATTTAAAGCTTCCCACCAACACCATCATTCACCCAGGAATTTTTATTACTCTTCAGTATCTCCATTTCTTGTAGTGTTAGTTTAAAATTTTGAACAACGTACTTCATACAGTGTCCCAATGATGGTCTCATCATCCTTATTGCATGATGAGATAAAATCACAGGCCTTCACAAAACTTCCTGGCTAATACAGTTGAAAGTGGTATTAGTCTTTTAGGAAAATAAGTGTAGGTTTGTTCTTTTTGCTTTGGTTGTTCCGTTCATTTTAATAGCAGCAGAGTACTTCACAAATATTAATGATATACCATTTTTATCACCTCTCTGTAATGTGTAAGTGGTTTTTAATATCAGTTTCCTGTGTAATATGAAAAGAACGCCACAGTTCTTACAAAGGAGACATCCAAAATTTTTTTTATCCAAACAAAAACTGTTTCCAATGTGTTTTCAGATAATTTCCCGCGTGCTTGGCATTTTTCTATGTATCCTGAACACCCTAGCAATGACAGCTTTTGAGAGTTCTTTTTATTTACAGGCTTTCCCCAACTTGCATGGTAATTCTGACAAGAGAATAATAATATCCTTCAGGAATGGCATTCCCCTCTTCATATCTAATTAAAAAGAAATAATAATTTCTTTTATGATCCCTGTCTTCTCATAGCCTGTTCCTGAAGTAAACGAGGCAGATGTCCTACCAACTTACAGCTTCATTTATTACACAGCTGTAACTAATTCCCTAATTCCTCTGCTGTGTACAGAATGATGCTGTGATAAAGGTAACCTTGCTTTGGGAATTTTTCAGAGGATGTTATAAGGAGAAGGTGATATAAGAAAAAATTATGGAGTGTCTGTTTAGATCTAAATGCTGTAAGCAGTATAAAGAAATAATTTCCTGACTACAAAATGCCTTGGGAAGGTGGTAAAAGAAAAGCTGGATATGTTTCACTTAGAAGCTATGCCTCTGATGTTAAATCTCGTGTCCTATCAGGGAAAAATCAGGTATGATAATGAATGAGACTGAAAGGCTCATAACAAGTTTCTATTGGGAAAAATGGTTTCCTTACAGAAAGAATGAGGATGGAATTGGGTCAGCCTTCAGTTCTTGGATCTATGAGACACTGTATGAAGCTTTTTATTGCAGTTTTGTTGTGGAAATAGCCATACTTGTAATCGGACACTTGTTAAACTTCAGCTAAAACTGGGTCTTTCAGTTGAAAGCATTTCACAGAGCCCTTCAGTATGGGTGTTGTGAGATGATACAACAACCACTTTCCTATGCCCAACTGCCGGAAATCCATTGGAATCATAAAGAAATGTTTGTGAACTTCCCTTTATACAGCTAAGAATTGAAGTAGTTATTTCTCTTTTGCTTTCTAGTTGCAAAATCTTGGGCAGAAGTGGTAAAATCAGGTGTCGCAAGACCACAGTCGAAGACTGTTAAAAAAAGTGTCCAAAAAAGAAGATACCCTAAGAAGACAACCCAAACACCAAAGGTATTCTTTTCCTTTCTGTTTTTGCATAACCACAAAACAGCTTGTAGGTATTTTGCTACAGAAGGTGGAAGCTTATGAGCTTTTAGTATGATGTTAAATGGGTATTAATGTATTTGTCACAGTGTATAAGAAAGTTAGATTTTATATAAAAAGAAATCTTTGTTTACTAGCTTTTTTTCCTTTTTTCCTATCACATCTGCAGACTCCAGTAAGAAAAATAAAAGATCATTTTAGTACAGGTCATGCAGAGTCACCTGCTACAATAGTTGTAGGTAGAGCTTATTCCACCAGAGTCAGATCAGCTGGACGGGTACCGAAAGTAGTAAAAAATCCTCTCCTGAAGCTAAACATGAATATGGATGAAAGCTTCACAGGTTAGTTTTTGAAGTTTGTTGCTCCCTCTGCCAGCTGTTCTTTTGTCAAACCATGTACTCATTTTTCTGAATATATTTTATAGGAATGACTGAAATGTTCCAAACTCCAGAAGATAAGAGTGGAAAAACATTACCTTTGGCCACTGAGAAGATTGATTTTACACCAACATGTACTGCGGCGGAAATTTCTGACTTACAGACTCCTGAAGAATCTGGTATGTTTGTTATTTGAAAAGAAAGGAAATGTTTTGGTATATTTAGGGGTAGTGGGTGGCGTGTCTGTTGCTTGAGACTGAGTGCTCTCAGCTAGGCAGACTTGATGTATTGAGGTGAAGCATCTGGCGACCCATAAAAGGAGCTGTTGGTTTTATCATTTATTAAAAGACACTTTTGTAGTTCCAGTTAATTTTTGAGAAGATATTATTCTCTTACTTGTTTGATATCAAACTTCAAAATGTTCAAGTATTGTTTAAGGCAAATCTTGTTCTAAAGCTTGGCACTTCCTTAATCAGTTGTCTGTGTATACATCTAAATCCAGTGACAAAGTTTCATGGCAGGGAGAGGTTATTGTGTAATCTTGCAGGAAAAATATAGTTAGGTTAGAAAGGTTTGTATTAGGATGGTACTTTGTGCATCTTTTGCTAATAGCCTTGCATACCGGTCACTGTGTGCCTGTGGAACTCTGAATTATTGAAATTCTGTTTTCTTGAGAATTTAGCAAAACTGAGCGTCTACTGAAAAACCAAGAAAAATAAAGAATAAATCCTCCAGTATTTAAAATAGTAAAACTTAAGATATATTTTGGCTTATTTTAGATGTTGTGGAAGATAGGTTTAAGTATAATAAACCCTCTTATAACTTTAGAGGGGTGTCTAGTAAAAAGTGTTTTCTTTGAAAAGAAGAACTAGTAGAGTGATCGTCACCCACTTGATGTCTGTTATCAGCTGTTATTTATCCTGTTATTTAATGCTTTCCTTAAATTGGTGGGCAAGCCCTTAATCTTAAATTCTATACGCATCAATCATTTTGTATGTCATGAATGCTTTAGTTTCATAATTATAGGAATATGGATTGAAAAAAGTAGTTTATTTCTTAATGCTGCTGGACCAGGAATTTGGAAGGATTTAGACACCTTATGATTAGGGCTTGACAGGATAGGAACTACAAAGGCAAGTTATTGCAGGTCCTACAATCCTTAACTAAAAACTGACACCAGTAGATATGTGTACTTTATTTGTAGTTTGAAGATGCAGGTTATGCTTCTATGAACAGATAGTGTTACACTTGAGATTATAGTTGTAGTTAAGGAACTCCTAGAGTTACCCTGTTCCTCCTGCCTGCCATATTCTTACTTGCTACTGGCCTGCAGGTGGAGACTCATGAACTGCAGCTCTGAGTCTGATCATCCAACCAAGTCTTTATTCGACCGGTTGCCCGTTCATCTAGCCTGTGAGGTTTGTGTTTGGATACCACAATGTTGTGGGAGACATTCTGAAAACCTTGTTGAAGTTGCATTAAATAATAGCCACTGCTCTCTCTTCATCCACAAATCTTTTTTTTATCATAGAGGGGAATTGGACTGGTCAGGTATAATTTTCTTCTGATCAATCCATGCTGACTGTTCCCAATCAACCTGTTCTTCCTGTGCCCAGAAGTGTGTTTGGAGAGGATCTGCTCTACTATTTTTCTAGGGACCAAAGCAAAGCTAGTCTTTGAACATATTCAGGGCTTGCTTTTGGGTATATTATTCTGGAAATAGGATTTCTGGCATTATTTGGTCTAAATTATGTTTCAGGAAGAAAATCTAAAATCTTCAGTGAATCACTCTGACCAGAGTTTTTTCCATAACCTTTCCTTTTTTTCAGTTCCTTTTTTACTAGTGGGAGGAATGATGACTGCTTCTATTGAGCAACAGCATGGTTACGCTTGTTCTAATGCTCGTGCTTAATGCGCTAGGAAATAGTGAAGGAAAATAAATAGTTGGCAGTAAACAGCCAGAGAAATTAACTTTTTCCCAAGCTTTCCTCTTTGTTATCCTTTTCTGCTATACATGAGCAGGATGCAAAAGAATCAAAGAACTCCAAAAGTCAGTGCCTCTGCAGGGACCTTAATGAATGGCGATCAAAAGTGTCTTTCCAAGTACAAGCCCACGTGCAAGCTCAGTGTAGCTACTCAATGTTATTGAGACACTCTCTCCATTATTTTTCAATGGTCTTGGAAGAGGTCACAGTTGACTGGAAACTGGCAAGTATCCCAATTTTCAAGATGGGTAAGAAGTATCAAGATTAGTGTAGCCAGCAAGAGCAGGGAGGTGATTGTCCCCCTGTACTCAGCCCTGGTGAGACCGCACCTCGAGTACTGTGTCCAGTTTTGGGCCCCTCACCACAAGAAAGACATCGAGGCCCTGGAGCATGTCCAGAGAAGGGCAATGAAGCTGGTGAAGGGGCTGGAGCACAGGTCTGATGAGGAGCGGCTGAGGGAACTGGGACTGTTTAGTCTGGAGAAGAGGAGACTCAGGGGAGACCTTANGACATGATTTAGTGGGTAATAGGTGGTGGGGGGATGGTTGGACTAGATGATCCTTGAGGTCTCTTCCAACCTTAATGATTCTATGATTTTAAGTGATTGCCAGAGTCTTCCAGGCCTCTCGGTCTCGCTTCAGTGCCTGATGAAATTATGGAGAAGGTTATTCTGGGAGTTATGAAAAACATTTGAGACACTGCATCATTGGTCATAGCCAGCACAGGTTCATGAGGAGAAAGTCTTGCTTAACAAACTTCATTTCCTTTTATAACAAGGTCACCCCTCTAGTTGACAAAGGGATGTCAGTAGATGTGGTGGTTTTGGATTTTAGCAAAGCTTTTGATACCGTCTCTCAGTGTCCTGGACAAATGCCCAGCACACAGCTAGACAAGTCCATAATGTGTTGGGTGAGCAATTGACTGACAGGTCAGGCTCAAAGAGTTACAGTAAATGGGGTGACATCAGACTGGTGGCCAGTCACCAGTGGGATCCCAGGGGAATCAATTTTAAGCTCAGTGCTCTTTAATGTTTTTATAAATGATCTGGGCACAGGAATCAAATGTATATCAAGTAAGTTTGGTGATACTAAACAAGGAGGAGCTGTGGACTCCCTCAAGGTTAGAGAGACTTTACAGAGAGATCTGGGCAGATGAAAGAGCTGAGGGACCCTCAACTATATAAAGTTTAACAGGAGCAAGTGCCAGATTCTCCACCTGGGACGAGGTAATCCCGGTTATATGTACAAATTGAGGGATAATAGGCTGGAAAGCAGCCCTGCAGAAAGAGATCTGGGGGTTTGGATTGATGACAAGTTGAAAATGAGTCAACAGTGTGCTCTGGCAGCCAAGAGGACTACCCGTGTCCTGGAGTGCATCAAGCACAGCATAGCCAGGAAGGAGATTGTCCCACTCTACACCGCACTGGTGCGGCCCCACCTCGAGTACTGTGTGCCGTTTTGGGTTCTTCAGTGTAAGGATATCAAACTATTAGAGTGTGTCCAGAGGAGGAGCAACTAAGATGGTGAAAGGCCTCAAGGGTAAGACTTAGGAGGAGTGAATGAGTTCACTTGGCTTCTTCAGTTTGGAGAAGAGAAGGCTGAGGGGTGACCTCATTGCAGTCTATACCTTCCTCAAGGGGGACAGCAGAGTGGGAGGTGCTGATCTCTGTCTGGTGAGCAGCAGTAAGACACAAGGGAATGGAATGAAGTTGTGTCAAGGGGGGTTCATACTGGACATGAGGAAGAAGCTTTTAGCTTGAGGGGGTGATTGGGCACTGGAACAGGCTCCCCAGGGAAGTGGTCGTGGCACCAAGCCTGTCAGAGTTCAAGGAGCGTCTGGACGATGCTGTTAGTCACATAGTTTAGCGGTAGGTAGTCCTGCGAGGAGCAGGAAGTTGGACTTGATGATCCTTAAGGGCCCCTTTCAACTTGATATGTTCTATGATTCTATGATAGAAATTTAAAAAAAATCTCCTGTCATTTTTTTCTACCT
Source organism: Psophia crepitans (assembly GCA_013399095.1). Lineage (NCBI taxonomy): Eukaryota > Metazoa > Chordata > Aves > Gruiformes > Psophiidae > Psophia > Psophia crepitans. The sequence continues at coordinate 857,639 of VWZZ01006234.1, read as the reverse complement.
TTGTGTTGGAAAGGTCAAATGTGTGTTCTTTTATGTGAAAATTTCTGATGTATGTCTGATATTGCTTCAAAACCCAAAGGAAATTGCAATGAAAAACTTGCACCACTGGAATTATGAGCGACAACACAAAACCTTAACTTTTATATTGGATTAAATAAGAAAAAATAATCGAATTTATTGTCAGGGTTTTTTAAGTGTATGCTGTGCCTTAGTAGAAGCTAGTTACCACATGAATTGTTGATGCATGGTTTTGGCTTGTAGGAGGCTCTAGCTGTTTGAATCCATTTTACTTAATTACACAACACTTAGAATGCTTGGATTTTCTGCGTAATTATTTTTCCAACTTACATAAATCTACTATTTATTTCAGGAGAGATGATGGTGTCACCGTTAAATAGTTCAGATGCTTCAGAACGAAACCAAGATAATCCAGCCATTTGTCACTTTCTGAGAGAGGAGGAGTCTCCTGAAAAAAGAAAATCTAGGCTGGAAGAAAAAATTTCTGTGGATAGTTTGTCAGTAATTCCAGAAAAATTGATTAAATCAAGAAGTAAAAGGAGGACCTCAAAGCAGAAGTCGGAGCCTGTAGAGGCCTTGTCAGGCATCAAGCAGCTTTTAAGGACCCCAAAGCAAAGGTCAGAACCAGTAGAGGTCTTATCGGGTGTCAAGGAGCTCATGAAGACCCCGAAGCAGAAGTCGGAGCCTGTAGAGGCCTTATCAGGCATCAAGCAGCTTTTAAGGACCCCAAAGCAAAGGTCAGAACCAGTAGAGGTCTTGTCAGGTGTCAAGGAGCTCATGAAGACCCCGAAGCAGAAGTCGGAGCCTGTAGAGGTCTTGTCAGGCATCAAGCAGCTTTTAAGGACCCCGAAGCAGAAGTCGGAGCCTGTAGAGGTCTTGTCAGGCATCAAGCAGCTTTTAAGGACCCCAAAGCAAAGGTCAGAACCAGTAGAGGTCTTGTTGGGTGTCAAGGAGCTAATGAAGACCCCGAAGCAGAAGTTGGAGCCAGTCGAGGCTCTGTCAGGCATCAAGCGGCTCATGAGGACGCCACAGGAGAAGCCAGAACCAGTCGAGGCTCTGTCAGGCATCAAGCGGCTCATGAGTACCCCACAGCAAGAGTTGGAACCTGTTTCAGGTGAAATTACATTTGAAGGATTGCTGAATAAGCCGGTACAACAAAAGGAAGCAGTAAAAGATGTGGCAGGCGTTACTTCAATCAAGAAAACTCCGAAGTTGAAGTATCAACCAGTAGAAGACATGATTGGAGTTAGCCGTATTTTCAAGACACCGAAGGAAAAAGTTGAACCCATAGAAGATATGTTTGGTTTTAGTAGATTAGTGAAGACTCCAAGAGAGAAGCCTCAACCAGTTGATGATTTTGTGGGTCTGCAAAAGCTGATGGCAGAACCCAGGCAAAAATGTTCCGATTCTGAAGTGGACTATGTTGGAGTTAAGGAAATGTTTGATATGCCAGAGGAAGTTAAGGTAAAATACTTTCTTTTGCTTTTGGAAGGAATTTATTTAAACTTGGAAGCCTATGGTTGAAATGCATTCTTAGGTCTCCTAATTTGGCATCTCTTATGTTACAGCGCTTCAAATATGTCATGCCCATAATCTCTGGAGGAAAAGATACCTTCTAGAAAAGCCACCTCATGTTGATTTGCCCTCTAAATTGCTTACAAATTATAATCAAATTCTTTCTTGGTGTTCCTTTTCACGAGCAAGGCATATGGTTGTATTTTGTTTTGTACAGCCGCTTGGTACCCTACAGATTAAGTGTTAAGCTTTTTCCTTGCACATCCAAAAGTGAGCTTTTGACGGAACATGTTACCTACTGGGTGGTCAGCTGATCGCTCACTATGCCCTTAAGTCTCTAATTTATTGCTTCCCAAATGCAAGCTGTCTTACAGAGACAGCCATATTGCTGTACCTTCGCCTGTGTTAATATGTATTTTCTTTGAAGGAACTCTAAGTAGTTACTGAGGTTGTTCTGGGTTACCATTCTGACCTTAAAATTCACAGCTTCATCACTCTGGTCATTTCTGAATTTTATTAGTGTTGATTTTTATGTTCATTCCCAGATCCATAGGTAAAATATGGAGTATCAGTGGGCTTAGTGCTCATCAGTGTAGAACTACAATAAAACACTACAAAATACTCAAAAGATTCTGCTTCAAAACCCCAGATTGCTGCTGAGCGCTCATTTAGGCGCTTTTCAGCCCATTTAATTAATACTTTTTAAACTCTATGCAGTGTTTGTTATCTTTCACTTTAGAAGCTGCTACACTAGCTCAGATGGCAAGTATGAAGTTTAATGTATTTCTATGCTAATATCAAATACATGGATGCACTTACAAAAATAACTTTATTTCACTTTTAAGGAAAAGTATTTCCCAAGACTTTTTTCAACTATTACTGTACGTTAATTTTGTATCGGTTGGCTCTGTTATTTCTTGTCCTGTCAGACATGCGTTTATTGATTATTGTTTATTCCCTTAGGTCAGATCAGTAAATGTTACGGATTCGAAACAGAAAGATACTGCGTCGCCTCCTACTAATTCCAGTCACAAATATGGTAAGTACAAGGACTTTAACTAGAGGGATAATGAATGTACAAGGTAACATGTTGTTATGAAGTTTTAACACGATGTTTTAAAAATTCCCAGATATACAATGCAAAGCAGGCATAGCTTAGGGAATTTGGGCAGTCCTCCCTAACCAAGGGCAGGAATTCTACTGGGGTAGAAGTCACAGTGCAGTAGTCTGGTGTGGTAACGTTGGCATCTCCAAACACACCGGTGTGAAAAACCTGATAGAATAGAATAGAATCATTAAGGTTGGAAGTGACCTCAAGGATCATCTAGTCCAACCATCCCCCCACCACCTATTACCCACTAAACCACGTCCCTAAGTACCACGTCTAACCTTTCCTTAAACACCCTCAGGGATGGTGACTCCACCACCTCCCTGGGCAACCCGTTCCAATGCCCGACCACCCTTTCAGAGAAGAATTTTCTCCTCATCTCCAACCTGAACCTTCCCTGGCGCAACTTGCAGCCATTTCCCCTTGTCCTGTCACTAGTTATCTGCGAGAAGAGGCCAACCCCCAGCTCACCACAACTTCCTTTCAGGTAGTTGTAGAGGACAATAAGGTGATGTTAAGGTCTCCAGTTCAAAGTTATCTTTCTTTGCAGAGACCTTCAAGAATGTAGCTTAAACCTATGAATGCTACTACCAAATAAACCAAACATCTTTGGTCAGAAGCCTGGACTTTCATCTAGGAGTTGGTTACAATAATCATTTGTTTGTTTTTAAATTAAGAGTATTAGGTGTGATTTGTTTGAGCAAGATGACTCTGGGAACTGAAGATACTTTGATCCAGCATAGTAACGTGTAATTTTGTTTGTGCTCTTTTCTATGTAAAAACTTTGAATGGGGGAAAAACTCTTGTTTCAGAAGACAAAGGCAATACTTCACAAGATGAAGAGTATCAACAGAAGGAATCAACTGGTGAAGACCAGTCTACCCAGAGATTGACAAGGGGCAGATCACGGAAGACAGTACATCCTGCTTCAGCAAAGCAGAGTGGAAAGAGTTTGAAAGAATTGCAAGGTGTGGAAAAACAGAGCACCCATGAGGAGATGGGGGAGATCGGTACTTCAGTAGCTACGATCAAAGGAAGAGGAAGGAGAACAGCCCGTTGCATACAAGAAGAAATTGTTTCAAAGCATCCTGAGCAGGAAAAAGTTGAAACTGTTTCATTTGTGGAACCACATGGAGCTACTCAAAGACCAGGAAGAGGTAAAAAGAAAGAACAGAAAGAGTTAAAACATCCAACTGAGAATCTTGAGTCTTGTGACAAAGATTCTTTAGTGCAACAAGAACCACCTGCAAATACAGAACAAACTGTACAAGTACATCACATCAATGACATGTTAGAAACTGAAGATGGTGCAACCATAAAGACAGTAAATGTATCAAGTAGCATTCAAAATGAAAATTGTCAACTGCAAACAGGTTTAAAAATACCTGAAAATAAATCTAGTGAAGGGGGTGTAGAAGACGGTGAAGAAGTGCTTCTGTCGCCTAGGAAGAGATCTAGAGGAGTAAAAAAAGTAGAAAACACAGAACCACTGATTCCACCTAAAAGAGGAAGAAGAGCTAGAAACGACCAAGTTAAACAGGCTTCTTCAGAGGACCTTCATGGGACAAGAAGGAATCTTCGTAAAGACCCATCAGCAAACATGATACAGGGAGATGAACAGACTTTTGACAAAGATCCTAAGACTGCCATACCAGAAGAATCTAAAAGTGGAACTAAACTGGAAGTAAAGATAACGGAGAAAAGAGTTAGGTCTTTACGAAGTGTTAGAAAGCACTCAACTGAAGTAAAAGCAGACGGCTGCAGCTTGGCACTTGAAAATACACAAAACATTTGGAAAACTGAGGAAACTTCAGCTGAAACTGATACTGAAATACAATCACACATCAAAAGTGAGATTAAAGTATCTTGGGGAGATGAAACAGAAAATGCTCAGGAAAATACAACAGAGTCACCTCAAAGATTGAAGGCAGAGTCACCTTCTGGAGAGACAGACAAAATGCCAGTTACTGCTCTGAACTTGGAAGCAAATAGAAGTACAGTACAAGAAAGAAGCAGAACTAGAAACAGGAGAGGCAAAACCGACTCTTTGGAGAGAAAGACTGATGAATTTGCCAAAGATGTAAACAACCTAGAACAAACTACTCCCAAACTCAAGTCAGAAACGGGCAAAACTCCTGAAGATTCTTTGGGCTCTGTTTGTGTCAAGAACACATACCAAGTCAAGGAGAACCAGAACAATCCAGCTGGCACATCAATACCTGCTGCCAACAGTGACTGTCTTCCTCACAGCCGCCAAAAGCGGGCAAGAAATGAGCAGGGAATACTTAAAGCAAAGCAGACTGAAATCCTGCAAGAAAATCAAGCACAAAACAGTGTAACTGCATCTAGAAGAGGCAGAGGTAGAAAAGCTGATTTTGAACTTGAAGAAGCCAGTTCCAAAGTGGCTGGAGGAAAAAGTACTTTACCTGGGGATGATGAAGGAATGACTTACAAAGGTAGTCAGCATGAGGCTTCAGAAAATCCTTCTTCACAAGTACGGAGGAGCAGAAGAAAGCAAACTGATTCCACTCCTCAAATAGCTTGTTGTACCTTTACGGAAAAACACACGTTAATTGCAGATCATAGTAAAGATGAGGCTTCTGTAAAAGAGCAAGATTCAGCTTTGGAAGGTAGTCCCTCCTCAACAGAAGACAATCCACGGAGACGAGGGAGAAGACGAGAGGTTGCTGCAACATCACAAACATCTAGATCTCTTTCTAGCAGAAAAAGAGGTGGGTTGCTAGAAGGTGATGATAAAAAGATGACTGAGAGAGAAGATCAAAATCCAGCTTTGGGAAATGAAACTTCACAGGCAAAAGCAAATGCATCAGCAAGGGACAAAAGGAAAAAGATTGATCTAGCAGTGGAGGCAAAAAGTTCATCTTCTCTCCAGAGAAAATGTGACTTGTCAGAAACTGACGACAAAGAGGAGAGTACTAATGAAGAGCAAAATTTGCCTTTGGAAACAGTGTCCTGTGCAAAAGAGAAACCATTAGGAAGGGGCAGAAGGAAAGAAACTACTCTGGCATCACAGACAACTAATTACGTTTCTCTTAGAGGAAAACGTGGTTTGCCAGCAGATCATGGTACAGAAGAAGCTCCTAAAGAAGATCAAAATGTTCCAAATCAACTGAGAAAAAGCAGAAGGAAAGAAATGGCCCTCTTTTTACAAGCCCCAAGTTCTACTTCTGTTCAGGGAAAACGAGGCTTGTCAAAAGCAAGTGGTAGAAAGAATAATGATGGGGAATCAAAAAAGCTGATTTTGGAAAATCCTACTTCCCAAGAAATAATGGGCCTTTCAAAAGGGAGCTCGAGGCAAACAATCACTTCCCTGGCTGTTAGTTCCACCTCACTTCAAGGTTTGCTGGAAGATGGTAAGAATGAAACTCCTGAAGAACAACAGGGTATACCTGTGGAAGTAGCTCCATCTGCGAAAGAAAAGCCATCAAGAGTGGGCAGAAAGAAAACGACTTCTTCCAGATCTGAAGAAACTAGTTCTGCTTTTCTCAGGGAAAAACCTGGCTTGCCCAAAGATAGAGGTCAAAAGAGGATTCCTGAAGCAGGTGAAGATGCGTATGTAGAAAATGATTCATCTCAGGAAAAAACAAGGCAATTGAGGAATAGAAGGAAGAAGGTACAATTCACATCAGAGGCAGCTACTTCTTTTCTCCATAAAAACGGCAACTTGCCAGGAAATGGTAACACTTTGGAAACTCAAAATGCGTGTTTGGCATCCACTGCTTCTGAAAAAAAAAAGCAGTCTGGGAAAGGAGAAGAGGCTAACCCTGTACAGCAGGCAACATCCACTTCTCGCAGAAGAAAATGTCTGTTGCCAGCGGATGATTCGGCATCCAAAAAGTTAAAATCAGGTGAGGCAAGAACTTGCTTTCTAAGTTTTATGTACAGATAATGATATGTACAAAATTCTAGTATTCCTCTGGGCTGCCATTCCCTAACATAGGTAGGGAGTAGATACTCAATATAGCAAGATGACTTAAGTATATAGGATCTGTTTACTTAAGGTTATCTTATATAAACAATATGTTTTTCCTAAGTAGAAGGGGTTTTATGTTGGGGTATTCAAGTGTCTTCCTGCTCTTATTATTAGACATTCTCTCTCAATCCATGACAACAATTGCAGTTTAGAGTAAATACAGTGACTAACTTACATGCAGAAGGCGGCAGTAATAACAGATGGTGATAATCACATATTTGTAGTACCCATTGTTCATCTTGTTTTTTCCTAAATACCCTCCAAGCTCCTGCTTTTATATTTCTATGTTTTGGAGGACCTTTACTAATCATCAGCTGCCTTTTGAAGTTGATGCTAGAAGGGCTCAGAGCTGTGTTTGAGCTAAAAGTACAGCAAAAGTTCCACACATCTCCCACTTCGTCCTTCACTGTTTTGCTTTCCCCAAGCCAATAGACCACTTGCTGAAGACATCTAAAATATTCCCCAGCATTTTCAGCTCGATGTGATGTAACTTAAAAACTGCCATGAAATGTATGCAAATGGCAATAACAATGAATCTTTACAACTCCATATCGAGGAGTTTCCTACCAAATTGTGTTAAAAACCTTACTGAGATTTCACCCTGCCCTTCGTTTCATTTCTTTGGCTCTTTCCCTGTTGTATTGCACATGCTTATCCTCATGTAATGCCTACGTGTCTCTGCCACGTATCTGTCTTGGTTTATTGAGTTTTCTTTTGTTTCCCTTTACACTCTTGCCAGTTCCTGCTTCCTGATAGTGCTGTATGTACTTGGCAAATGATTGATCTCTCCTGATGCTTTACTAACTGCCCGGATAGTTTCTTTTCAGGGGAGGTCATCTTTCCTCACGTGCATTTTAGAGACAGTTTGTGTGTCTGGTGCTTGGGTTGGTGCTTCCCTCTTGGAGCAGCTTAACTGTTCTGTGCTACCTAGATCCCGACACAGGTGTCTAGTCTCTTCTTTACAGGTGCAGCCTGACTTTAGCTTTATCTGGACCATAAACCAGTTGTTACATCCCATTTTTGCAGAATTTTTCTTGGGTGTTAGATATGTTTTAGTTTTACATATCAGTAGAAAGAATTTTAGCTAAAATGGTAGCTAATTGGTTTTGGTGCTCATTAATGTTAACCTACTTTCAGAAATAGCTGTAAGTCCTCAGGGATCTATCTTAAAAGATATTGGATGTGCACAAGTATGGGGTTTGTTACTAGTTTGTTGAATTCATAGATGTAATCTTTGGAATGTAGTCATTAGGGACGCTTATTTTAAAAACAAAGTAAGTGAAGATTGAATTTTATATAAAATGCTTTGATTTATGATACAAATTTACTGTTAATTTTTTTGTGTGTGTGTACCAATAGAGAGTGATGAGAATAGATCGCTGCAGAAAGGAAAAAGGAACAAACCTAAAGAAGAACTTGGTGAAGAGGATGTAAGGGCTACTCAGACTGCTGGTGGGACGGGCAGGACGACACGATCAAGCACCAGAACAAGTGCAAGAACAAGAAAATAACCTTAACAGGCACAGAACCAGTTTTAAAATCAATTCAGTAATTGAAATTGCAGGGTTTTAATGTGAATTGATTTGCACTCAGATCTTAAGCTCAGATTTTGTAAAGCAATCACTGAATTATGTTATCAGCAAATCTGTATTTCTTGAATTGTTTACAGGTACAGTGTTGGTATCTGTTTTAATAGATTTGTTTATGTGTAGTGGTTCCTAAGCCACAGGGTGCTCGCGCAAAACTTCAAACATAAGTCTGAATCTTTTTATAACAGTATTTATCCACCTTCTTCTGTTATCAGTACAGCAGTCAGGAAGCCATATTGCTTTACTGCCAGTTTAATTGTAAGCTATTTTCTGCTTAAATTTTCATGTGCTTAAGTCTTATTTTTCATTAGTTCTGTAAATATTCTTTAAAAAAAAACTATAGATCTATTAGCAGAAACTATTATGTTGAGATTTTGATAATTTTTTTAAAAAAAACACCTTAAGTTCATTGTACTGAAAAGTGCAGATCTGTAAGTCATTAAATTTGTAAGCAATTTGGGACTTGTGTGTTCTCTGTTGTTAAGAAGAGTGGAGAATGTGTAATTACTGCTGTCCTCTTACAAGCCTATTTCAAAGCGTCGTTCTTCCTAGCCACAGGGCATGCTTTTGAAAGTGCACCGCGAGCCTTTTGAGGCGCAGACCCTTCCCTTGTAAAGGCAACTGGACTGTGCGGCACTTCCACGTGTGAGCGAGTGTTGGCCAGAGACCCCTGCGTACCGGGTGTGTGACGTCCCTTTTCAGAGTTGCAGTTAATGTGGAGTAGCTGGTGTGGTTTGGAGATCGTTCTGAGATCAGTGGCTGGGTAACAGCAATGTGCGTTAGTCTTTGAGGAGGCTGGGGGCTTCCTGTTACTGCGCTAAATGAATAACTAATTACTGTATTAAAGGGGACAGTTCATCTCGGCCATCTCACTTCTGTGCAGGTTTAAGACCAGAGTGATAAGGTTGTATTTTTGAGTCTGTGAGGAGTGAGAGATGTTTTTGTGGAAGGACAGCTGGATGCTATGTCCGCATGTTCTTGGTAGCTCTTCTTTTTGGGAACGATACCCTGCCCTCTCTTTGCGTGGTTCTTGTTTGTGAAGTCTGTTCTCTTTCTTCAAACTCAGAAATAGTCAGAGTGCATTGGATGCTGTCCAGATATTACGAGCTCAGGCGTGATATGATATGAAGAATTTTTTTTAATTTATGTGGTTTTTTTCTTTTTTTGTTTTTAGATATGTGGAATGTGCTGTGTCAATATCCATAGGTTTTCAAATGCTTTGGGTATTTAATCTTGTTATAATGTGCTTTTTTTTCCCTATGCTTAATTCCAGTGTGTAGCTTTCCAGTGTAACATGCAGTAGAATTAGTCATGTCTTCAAAATTGCCTCCCTTGCTTCCTGCATGTGCAGGTCACTGTCTACTAGCTGAATTTTTTGGAGAAGATGGCTAGATCTCAACAGAGAACAAATAAGGGAAGAATTAGTAATATGCAGTAATAAATGACAATGTGCAGAGAAAATTAAATATGGAGCATGATATCAAGGCGAATGGGTTGGAAAGCACTGCTGTGCTCGGCTACGTATGTGCTGTTGTATTCATCTGTGTACCTTACGTTGCAGAGGATATTTGTTCGGAGAACTCCCCTTTTCCTTGGCATTCTACTCAAGAAATCACTCCTGCACTTGTGCTATGTTGCTCATTATTTGATCCAGCTGAATGAAGGTTTTTGCTCAGAACTTGGCATTTCTGCTCAACGGCTGCTCGGCTTTTGGATTTATATTTCGCTGAGCCATCAGGAGTTTTTCCTACTGCCTGTCCTGATTGCGTAAATACAGCAAGCTCTCCTTATTTTGGCTTGGGGAGCCTTCACTGAAATGTGGATATAAAGAGGAAATTCAGTAATGCTTTAACCTCCTGAGGCTTTCGATGTAAGTAACCACCTTCCAGGTGAGCCCCGCAGGCTTGCCGGTTTTTGAGCTCATGTCTGTAAATTTTCTCCTCGGTTCTCATATAAGAGAATCAAGTGTCATCATATGCCTCAGGGTACCTGCACAAGGCTGTTAGCATTTGCTGGTGAAGCTTTTATCTAAACCCATGATTTTGGAGTTGTCTTCTCCATCTTATTTTTTTCCCTCTCCCCTCTCTGCCCTGCTGAGGAGGGGAGTGATAGAGCGGCTTGGTGGACACCTGGCATTTAGCCAAGGTGAAGCCACTACAATCCTCCATGCCAAAGGACAACTGTCTAAATTAAATTGAAGGTGATGGTGTGACTCACTATAATTTTAAGAAACAGCTGCATGTTATGCAAATAAATATGGAGTGTTTTCTCATGAAGCAATATCCATCAGTGCTGTCTTCTGTTGTTCTGGAAAAAGTCTTGGCCTCTGCCTGAAGCCTTTGATTTATCATTAACCCAGCTGCTGCTGCTCCTTCTAACTGAATGGACTTCAAATATCAAAGAAAGAAGTAAAAAGTAGTCTGTAAGTAACAGCTGTCTGTGCCTTTTGAGAAACCAGAGATGATGGATCGCTGGGCAGAGGCCAATGGGATGAGGTTCAATGTGGCAAAGTGCCGGGTCCTGCACTTTGGCCACACCAACCCCAGGCAGCGCTACAGGCTGG
>VWZZ01006234.1:762811-846746 GCA_013399095.1 Psophia crepitans | reverse complement strand
GCTGAAGGAACTGGGCTTGTTTAGTCTGGAGAAGAGGAGGCTCAGGGGAGACCTTATTGCCCTCTACAGCTACCTGAAAGGGAGTTGTGGCGAGCTGGGGGTCGGCCTCTTCTTGCAGATAACTAGTGACAGGACTAGGGGAGGTTTAGTTTCGAGATGAGAAATTTCTTCTCAGAAAGGGTGATCAGGCATTGGAACGGGCTGCCCAGGGAGGTGGTGGAGTCACCATCCCTGGGGGTGTTTAAGGAAAGGTTGGATGTGGTACTTAGGGACATGGTTTAGTGGGTAATAGGTGGTAGGAGAACGGTTGGACTAGATGATCCTTGAGGTCTCTTCCAACCTTAATGATTCTAGATGTCTCTCTCAACAGAACAGGCCCTAAAGGCCTATTCAGGCAGTTCAAGGAATTCCCTCCAAAAGATTGTTGGTTTTGTCCTTGCTCTTACTTTAAAACCCAGCCTAGTCCTAAGTGACACTAGAAGACAGAGCGCCATGCTCTTTTGAGGCAAATATGCTTCCGAACAGATGTGAGATACTATCTGTGATTGTCTCAGAATCACTGACTGGTTCTGTGACATATGTGTCACGGAAAATGTGTTACGGGTGATTCTAACCTGAAGTGTGTTTTGGGTCTGATTTCATTTGAAGTGTTTTTTTTTAAACTAGTAAACTGAGAAATGTCTTGAGGTTTGAGTAGGATTTAAAGATCAGCAGCTTGCGTATTTCATTCTCATAAGGACACTGAGCTAGACAGGAGTAAATCACTTCTATTTAACACATGAGGGAAGGAAAAAGTTGACCACAGCAATATGACACAAGCAGTGGGATCTGGGGGTTTGGTTTTTTTTTAACTCTGTTTCTCAAACATGGCATCCATAAAAATTTAGGTCTAAAGTCTCAGTGGAAAGCAGTGTCCTACCATCACACCTAAAATGAAAAGGCTTTCCTCTGCATAAGCACATATGCAAACAAAATGGTGTGGTTGAGAAATACAGAGAAACACTGAGGAATATTTTTCTAATACTAATGAGCCTTTTTTTTTCTTTTTTTTTTTTTTCCTTCTCCATTGACTCTTTGACAAATCATTTTTTTTTGTGTTTGGTCCTAGTCTGAAAGCTAACAGGGGGCCAGAGCAGATGAAATGACTGTGAGTCCTCCTCCATGGCAGATGTTTCTAATCTTCTAGCAATAATTATCTTTCAACCATTGTCTGCTTTTCATAGGCTACTTCACTGTTACACAGGTTTGGCCTAGAGACTGATAAGGAATACTGCTCACGATCTTCTCTAAGGTAGGCAGCAGAGTCTGTCCTCAAGAAGTGTATCTCCATAGTTTCTAGAAAGAGGAGAGATCTCCAAAGTTAGATCCTGCTGTAAGACTGATTTCTTGTTTGTTTGTAATGCTAGGAACATGTGTATCCTGTGACGATCTGTGGAAATCTGGATCTGTTTCATGAAGAGATGAGCGATGGGATGGGAAGTCCCTAATGTCAAAAATGTTGGTCTGCAGAAGTCTTGTAGTAAGCGATGTTGTCACATCAGTCATAAAAATGGTTTTGGCAAACCAGGAAAAACAGCAGGACAATAAGGTGACTGGCTGGCGCATTTTATTGTTCAAATATATTTTTAGTTGTGAAAATACTATACGCATACACACTAGTGCTTTGTGCTCTATTCAAAACACCTCAAAGCAGATTTGCCTAGTGCTCTTTTTGTAGGACTCATATTTTATTTGAATTCATATTGACTCCAATTGTATAAAGATGTACTGTGTTGGTGACTACATTTCCACTTCAGAAATTTGAAATCGCAATTCTTACCTCAAATGCACCTCCAAAGTTTTCTTAATGAATTTCCCAAGAAAAATTGAGACAAGACTTTTAACTGAGGTGTTGACCAAAGAAAGGAAGTCTTTTCTTCCAGAAAATTTCTTCCCTAGAAAATTTTCAAATTTCCTTATCTCTGTGTTCTGTAATAACACTGCATCATTGTTGGTAGTGTGCCAACACAAATTTAAAAAACATGGAAGAAACGTTCATTGCTAACCTGTCTGTCACCAAAGGCCAGCATTATAAATTCGTCAGAAACCTAACCACTCTAAAACCTCCTCTTTCTTTTTGATCTTTTTAATCTGGGCAGATTACCTTCTTATAATGAAATAAAGAAAAGAACGGAAGATAAAACAAAAATGTCAGGAAGCAGAGGTTGTCATGCTCTTATTGAAGGCAGCAGCTTTTCTGGCCATTTCTGGGCATTTCTTTTGTATCTCTGAAGGAACCTGTTAGTGTAAGCTAAAGCTGCTTCACCGCAGTAAAGTGTATTTCTGAAGTTGGGCAATTAAGGAAAAAGGGAGTTTAGGATTGGCAATTACCAGTTATTCTCCAGCTTCCATTGCCAGAATTCTGAATGATCGAAGCAACCCTCTCACCTTCCTACAGCCCTGGTATCACTCTGACTCATGTTCTTTTTAAGGGAAATGGTGAACTGTTCTGGCCTGGTCGGTATTTAAATATGTTTGATGTCATTGTTAGATGCTGTGCACTTCATTGGTGCTACAGATCTTTAGAATGGTCTTTTTGAATGGAGGATGTGTGATTGCTGTAATTCAGTTAATCATCCTAAACCCACCATCAGCCTTGAATCCCTTAAAGCCTTTCAGTTTTCTATGTGTATGTACAGTATGATTACCAAAGTTAAATATGTAACATAAATATTTTTCTAGTGTAGAAAGAAGTTCAGATTCTGCCTTCCTGATATATAGAGAACATTTCCTTCATAGTATGCTAATTATTTATTTATAGCTAGCTAAGTAATAGGCCAGTTGTCAGAGGGAGGAAGGGTTGCTTTCTGCCCAAATTCTGCTTGGAAGCACACAGTGACCAGCAGAATTTCTCAAGAGGAGCAATCTACACACCTCTGGAAGAAGTGCTAGGACCTGCTATCTACACTGTTGAGTTTATGAATCTTAAGGAGTCCTTGGAGAACTGCTCTGAGTTGACGTGTATGTGACCTTAAGGATAAAATAGATCAGGGCTTACATTCCCATGTCAAGATCTCCTTCAATGAAAGCAGTACTCAACATTAAATACAAACGTAGATAGATTTTATCTGAGGGTTAGATTTGAAGGTATGAGCTAGTTAAATGTTATAGCTATTTTCTAGCTGAATGAAACGCAGCTGATTGAGATTAACTTCTTAGAGCTACGTTACAGTACAAGTAATAGTAACTACTGTTTTCTGTTACTTCACGTGTTGGCTTTGGCTGGGATAGAGTTAATTTTCTTCATGGTAGCTAGTACGGGGCTGTTTTGGGTTTGTGCTGAAAACAGTGTTGGTAACACAGCGATGACGGAGCCAAGGCCTTTTCTGCACCTCACCCCATCCCACCAGCAAGTAGCTGGGGGTGCAGAAGGAGTTGGGAGGGACACAACCAGGACAGCTGACCCCAAGGACCCAAGGGATGTTCCATACCACGTGATGTCATGCTCAGCACATAAAACTGGGGTGAAAAAGAAGGGAGGGGGACGATGTTTGGAGTGATGGAGCTTGTCTTCCCAAGTCACTGTTAGGTGTGATGGAGCCCTGCTCTCCTGGGGGAGCCTGCCTGCCGATGGACAGTGGGGAACGAATTCCTTGGTTTGCTTTGCTTGTGCACAGCTTTTGCTTTACCTATTAAACTGTCTTTAACACTTGATATATATTTAATATCTGTGTGGCAGTGAACTCGTTTACTGTTTTTACCATAGTATTAATTGGGGGTGAAGCCTTAGTAAAGAAGAACCGGTGTTCCATTCTTAACCGAATGGTGATCAACGGACCAAGACTACTATACTCATCTCCTGGGTGCTAGCGCTCCAGTACAGTGCTCAAGGATGCTAAGAGGTTACACAGCATTTCGTCACGAATTTGCATGGGGTAGTTTGGGAGCTGGTAATACAAAATGTCAGTTTTGGAGAACCATCTTGCAATGACAAATATTAGCTGCAGCATCATAGTAATTCAGGTGGACAAAGAGGAAAAGCCTTCATCACAGTTTGTAACAAGGGAAAATAAAACCCTGGAATTATTTTCCGTAAGAAAGCACATTGGTATTGGTTCTAAAGTATGGATAGATGTCTCAAGTTAAGTTAATCTTTCCCCAAAGGCTTTACTGGCAAACATGAACATGTGGTTGTCATCCCATGCCGTGTGTCATTTTTTATCTCTTGAATTTATGCCTATACTCAGTTCCTTTCAGGAAAATTTTGGTATTTTCAGAACATACACCTGCTGTACATTATAAATGCTACCAACGGCCAGATATTTTTGCTTGTTCAGGAAACTGAATGCCTTGTTTAAAAAACCCCAAATCTGTAGAGCTTCAAAACAGCTGACAAAATAATTCCCAAGCTATCATACTTTCATTTCACTCTTTCTCTTTTAAATTTGTTTCTGGTAGAGTTTAACTTTTTTTTTTTCTGAAAGAGCTGCTTTTGATCATCCTGACAGAAGATGAAATCAGCTGGGTAGATACAGAAATCAGGTAAAGCATTTCTGACTCTTTCTTTTCTATGAAACTCCTGGGGAATCAGAGAATGAACCCGAAGTAGGTGGCGAAATCCTTAAAGAATGCAAATCACAATTGTTTTGCTATGCCAAAATGTCTTCTAAAAATGGGCTGTTATTTTAAGTCTTATCGTAACTAAATATTCCAGGGAAAACCAAGGGTCTCTGTGCAGGATTTCTGGACACAGAATTGAAATACAGTAAAAGTTGAAATGTAAATTATGTTGAGTTCAAAGGTGCTATAATGCTCACACTTGATATAAATTTTAAAATATTTTGTGAGATATTTATAACTCTCTGAACTACCTCAATTTATTTAGCTTTGGGATGTGAGTTTACAATGTCATTTTCTATCCCAGAGTATGAGGTATAAGTGGTTGCAGCAAAGATGCAACTAACTTTTTTAGTGTGCTGTTGGAATAACACCGTTTGTATTGCGTTTAAAGAAACATTTGTATAATTTTTAAGGGGCATAATATGAAAATTAAAGATGGATAAAGAGCTGATCTCCAGTGTCGGAAGAGTTTTTGCCATTCTTAAGATCAGGTGGGATCAAAGTGTCAGGCAGATATTGCCGTAATGTGGGTGTCAACAATAAAGCGTTGCTATCCTAGATAGTGCCTTGCTTATCCACCTAATTTTCTGTGTATGCCTCTCTGCTTTTAATGCCTGGGTCCTAGAAAGCTTTTGTTTGATGATTAAAAAAAAAAAAGACCTTTCATGTGTGTTATAATTACTTTGCGTTTCAGGTGTGCATAAAAATACTGTTATCCGTGGCTGTGTTGGTATTTACATGTTTACGTATATTTATATATTTTTATATCTACAAATTTATAGAAAATATGATTATATGTGAAAAATGACAACAGAGAATAAATTGTAAGTAATGGTGGTGAACATCCATGGTCAGATAATAGAGAAAACCTCAAAACCATGACCACCAGCCTTTTCATCAACAGCATGTTTGCTTTAGACAAAGGGGTAGAGGCGTTGGGGGCAGGAGGGAGAACAGCGTAACAAACTAGTTGGTGCCAATAGTGCACAGGACTCTTCTTTTTTCCCTTTTTTTTCCCAGTTGGAGATATTTGAATATTACATTATTAAAAACGAAACCAACTGTAGTTCTCCTGTCTAAAAGAAATGATAATATTCCAGAAATACTGGCAAATATGTTGATATAAGAGGAAAAAAATTTTCAGGAATGGTATAATATATATGCTTTAAGAAGGCTTGTTTGTATTATTTTTAAATAAAATGTTACATGGATGTAGTAAGATAGGGAATATCAGACAGAACATTTCTTGGGTTTGTGTTTAAGAGCGTGGTCACTCCTTATTAAATGTGGTCACAGTGCTCTTACCTTCTAAGGCTGCGCTTTTAGTCAATGCTGTATTCAGATTTGTTAAGGAATCTTTAACCAGTAATAAAGAAGAAACAAAAATTTAAAACCTTGTTTTCAGTAGAGAGAGCTGACCGTTGATGATATTTAGAATCATCGTAGAACCATTTAGGGTGGAATAGACCTTTAAGATCATCGAGTCCAACTGTTACCCCAGCCCTGCCAAGCCCGCCACTAAACCATGTCCCCAAACACCACATCTATATGTCTTGTAAATACCTGCAGGGTATTTATTATTTAAGCAAGGGACATTATTTTTCTAGCAGTGTTAATATGAACAGCCTTTTGATGACATTTTCATTTCTGTGCTGTTGATTGTCACCGGTCTACATTAGTTTGCTGTAGGAACCTATGTGTATACTCTAAATTTGATCTCAATTCTTATTTAGAAATATATGGACTTTCTACTTCCATTACATGACTAAGATTGAAAAAGCAACTTGATCATCATGGAGGGTTTAAAAGCCTTCAAAAAATTCCGACAACAAAGCTGGATTTTAATATTTCAAACCTGCATTGTAATCAATGACACAATTCTGCTTGCTTGACATTCTTTCATACCCGACATTCTTTCTGAATATTGTAAGTTCTTGGCTTGAAAGAGTTTCTTGATAGCAAGATCAGCTGTTTAATTATGTGGAGTGTAGAAAGAAAACTTGTACTGGTTTGAATTTTCCACCTTTTAATTTATATCTTTCCATGGCATTCCTCTCCTGACTTGACACTAAGGTGCAATGCTATTCTGAGAGAACAGTGTGATTGTAGTTGTTAACCTTGATGCCGAGTTGTAAACACTATCAGGTTTGATAATTTCCCAAAGGCTGAGATCTGATGGAGACAATTCTCAAAGATTAAAAGATACCAGGTAATTGATGATCTTTGAGGATGTTGTCTCCGTAGATTCCCACTTCAGCTTCCTTTCGTATTTCTTTAGAATATAATTTATGGCTGGTACTCAGAGGAGGTCGCAAAAAAAAACCCAACCCGGAGACAGGTGGGACTCACACCCTTTTTAAAAATTGCATGTGAGGTTACTTGCAACTCCAAAAGTCATAATTAGTGAGTATTCTCAGGCTTGCGACTAGAGGTACCTGCACTTCAAAGGCTTAAATTTGTGGAGGCAACAAACTTGAAGAACATCTCCTGAAGTAACCTTTCCTTTTATAGTCCTAAAAAAGGTAACGAAAACCCAACTAGAATTTTAACTGTCGGGTATATTGGGTCATCTGTTAACTTTTTATGGTACTCAAGACAGACAGTAATAGGTTTTTATGGTTCGCATAGGTACCTATGCCTAGCAGGTGTTTTAGTACCTGTCAATCTGTGACTAGCGCTGTCATCATTACTTTTCCTCGCTAAGTCATCTGTATGATAAAGAAAATAGTAGTAGATATCAGCACCAAAAATTGGAAAACATCAGTGTATTGGAAAACTCAAGAAAAATTAGTGATCTGGTCCTCAGTATTATAAATTTGAATTTTTTTTAATGAACTTAGGCAAATTCTCTATATTAATCTAGTACAGGATTTTTTCAAGATGGTATTTTTGAATTCCAGTGGACTGCAGGATAGTGTGTGGGTAAAATACACCTTTGTAGTCCAAAACTGATGTTTAGTAGCCACAGCTTCTACAGGATAGATGCCAGCAGTAATAATGAGTAAAAGCTACCATCCTTCACTGTAATGTATGAGTTGTAACAAAACAAATGGGTACGAATGGCTTCGATATCTAATTAGTTTTAATAGAAGAATCATAACGCAATCGTCAGCTATTACAACCTACTGTTCTTTGTGTTTTTCAGGCAGAAGCATGCAGGTTAGGGCAACCTCGTTAGAGCCGGCACACAGTTTGCACCATCCCTCATTTTACCACCTGGGGAGAGAACCCAGTAAGACCTGTGGTGATCCAGTGGAAAGGAAGGTACTCCCCCAGTTTGGGCGGGCTGGTGGTTATCCTCGTACGCGGTCCCTCTGTACTGGCCGCTTGGGAAAAGGCGGCCATGTCCTCGTTTAAGAGCTGTGATTTACGTTATGTGGTACCCAAACACAGGTAGGCCTGTGTCGTTTCAGAAGGCATACACTGCATATTTTATACTTAGAAAAAAAAATTAAAATGTACTGTTTAAGAGTGTAGAAAGTAAAGTGAAAATTAGATTCCCTGCTAGATGTCTTATGAACCCAGAGAACTACAGTCAGCGTTCGGAATTAAGGGTAGGTGTACCGTTATACAAACTGGGAGAGGGGGGAAAAAAGTACTTCAATATCCAGTCACATCTGATTTTGAGCCTCATAATTCAGGCTCACCTTGTCCAGGTCACTTGAGGTTGTGTGGAAATATGTCAGCTGAAACCAGAAGAAATCTTAAGCACTTTTAGACCAAAATTCCTGTGTCTTTTTATATTAAGGAAGAAACCCTGGCAACAAATCAGCGTTTTTAACATACTTTTATTGCTACTATTGGAAGGGTATGAATAAAATTACTACATTTTAAAGCTTGTAGTATGATACTGAGATTAAGTAATCAAAAATCTTGGCAGAAAATACCTCGCGGCTTGTTTTACCTCCTTAAGAAGTCTGGATATTTAGAACAAAAACTGTGAGAGAGAAATCTCACTCTTAAGTGTTCATTTAGGAATTAAAACACCTTTTCTGACTTCAGCAGTTTAAAATATGCTGCTGATGCAAATCCTTCAACACAAATGTCCGAGCGTTAGGAGAGATCTGGGTTCGCTGCGATACTTTGCAGTTCAATCAAGTTTGAATGTTTGAACAGACACAATGTTTTGTTGGATTATTGTTGCTTTTATGTTTTTCCACTGCAAAAGAAACTCCTTAACAGTAAAGGTATGTGTCCTGGTTCCTTGAAACCATGACAGTGTGATAAAGAAACTCTTTCATTAAACAAGAGACTTGTGTGTGGTTCCTGAAGGGTACCAGGGTTTGCCGTTGATGGCAGGAGATGACAGGGCTGCACGGATTTGTAGCTGTCTGGAAAGTATTTCTAAAGGTAAGTTTATTTCAAAACAATTTACTATTTAGCTTTTATATTTCACTTTCTTAGTATTATTTCCTTCAGTGAGAGGATCGTATTTTCTAGGAAAAGACCTCGTTTTAAAGTGCTAGTGTGCTGGAATGGAAATTGGGACGTTGTGCAGCTAGGAACGTTTTCGAGGCTACTGTATATAGTTATGGAAGAATATAAGGAAATCTAAACGGCTACTGTGTAGCATAGAAACGATCATCTGCTAGTTTCAGAGTGGCTCGCATCTACATCTTTATCAAGTATACTTAGATTTGTAACTCTGGAACTATTTTAAAACACAAAGACCAGGAAAAGGTGTGCAGGTTTCATTGCCCTTAAGAATGAATTTTTCTAAAAATCAAATAATCAGCTCTGTAAATATCATTTAAAGGCTGGGCTCTTCTTAACCACCTAAAGTCCATTTACCACGTAAATCTCTGAAACTTGCTTTTCTTTGAAAGAGCTTTCGCTACCTTGTGGAATCTCTTCTGTGTTGTGTGAACTTTGTAATTAATATTTTGCATGTGTTCATAAAGCTTGGAATGACCTATTTTTAAATAATAGAAAACGATAAAACCCTCTAGGAGGGTCAACCAGATCATTTTGTCAGAAATCATATATAAGACAAGGGTCAAATTAATTTTAATTGAACCCACTGAGAGCATGTTTTCAGCCAAAGCCTGCAACTGAGTTTACAGCTAAAATTGAAACTTCCATCAGTCTAATCTGGTAGCTGGACCAGGTGAAAAACCATCAGCTTTTATTCTGTCAATTTACCAAGATAAAATTGTATAATCATTATATATATATATCTATGTATATATACTGCAGTGTCTTTCAAAGTGCGTGCATTACTTTGTAGCCCTCCTAAAACATATGTGATTACTATTAGCAAAGTCAAGACCACCAATTAGCACCGGCTAATTTTTCTCCTTTTTCCTATGTGTCCTTCCTTTGTTACGCTACACATTGTTCATTAGTTGCTATACCTAATGCCAATTAGGGAATGAGGCAGGCACAAAGACTAATTTGATCATCTGGAGACTTGCCTCCCAAGATCCCTGTGTAGTCAGCAGAGACACGGCAGTTCCTCCAGGGCACTTGAGCTTGGGTTTCTGCTCTCATTCGCCCTCTAGAGAAGCCTACTTCTTTCCATTAACTAAAGGGAAAGACTAGTGTCCCCAGGCAAAAGATGCCCCTTCTCAACCACGCTCCCATTTTAATAAAGGAAGTCACGGACAGAGTTTGACTTTTGAGTTTCAGGGCAAAGGCTGCTCGTCTGCCGCAGTGAGATGAGGTCACGTTGTCCGATGAAAAACGGACACCACCTTTCCACTCCACCTCTCCCAGGTTGTTTCTCTCCATGGGTGTGCCACCCTGGTCCATAAGGTCGGTGTTGTCCATGGACTCGGCAGTTCCCTTTTGGTGAGCTTCTGTGCTTTCTCAGTTCACTGACCTCACCAATGCAAGACTGGGGAGGAATGGGAGAGCGACGAAGCGTTCACAGTTAAAATTGTTAAGTGATGTTGTATGGGAGACCTATCTCATAGAATCCTTTAGGTTGGAAAAGACCTTTATGATCATCGAGTCCAACTGTAAGACCTGTTTCACAGACCTACTCATTGCTCTAATTATAAATGTAAACTTTTGAAGTTTCACTTAAATTGACTGTAAAGGAAAAAAACCCCTTTGCATCGCAAGCTGTCGTTCCGCTTTTAATGACAACTTTCAAAAGGCCAAATCCTCCTGGGCTGGGTTAGGATAGCAGAGCAGATCTTGGCTGTCCCTTACCAGGCACAACAAACTGCTTTGTAAAACGGGGTGCATCCTCCAGAAAGGTTCAGGAGAGCCTGAGTCCTTCCTCCTCAGCGTTTGACCCGTAATACAGCTGTAAAGAGAGACAGCTAGTAAGCGCATTTATTACCTTTTCATATTTAAAATTGCCTTGTCATTTGAGTCGTGAGTTCTCTGTGCTTTATGCTGGAAAAGATTACGGTTGAGTTTTGTTTTAGGTTGGGTACCCGACTGATTTGTTAAACCACTTTGGCAGCCCAGGTGTGTTGCTAACCGAACCAAAATTATTAACCTTAATACAATTTTTAAACAATTATTAAGCTAATCGGATGCAAATTAAACAAAATGAACCTATAAATATATGTGTTTTTCAAATTAGTAATTGGATTTTTTGATGATCTTTGGCTTGACATTGATAAGCTGCTTCTCATAACAGTCTAATTAGGCAATATGTAAACTTTGGCATTCGGTTCTGTCCTAGTGGCTTTTTCAAATGATGTTTGTAAAATTTGCAATTTCATATTACAGATTAAAAATTAAAAACTGCAGGAGGCTAACATTAAAATGAGAATTCATTTCATGGAAAGCCCTGTAGACAAAATTCACCCTAATAGAATTGTGCATAAGGGGCTGCAAATCATGATCTATAGTTACACAGGGGAAGGCTTGTCAAAACCAGTATTGTTGGCCTGTAGTTCTATTCACAGTATTAAACCCATCAGTGAAGTCACTTTGGGGAAAATGCGAACATTATCAAAGAACAGTAAATTAGCAAGAAATTAAAGCATATACCCTTGCATTTCCAAAACAAAAGATCCCTTCATTAAAAACCTTTCATCAGTGGTTTAATATTCATAGCAGTAATTTGCATAACTAAATCAGTTTTCACTGATGAGAGACGACCAAAGTTTTTTCACTAATTTCTTTTTTGAATGAGCTCTCTAGTTTTTTGATTAAAATTTCATACCAGTAGTTGAGCAGAATTGAATACACGACTTAACCATATTTGCGAGCATCATCTTTTAAAATGCCAGGTTAAGGGTTGCTACTGCGCAAAAAAGGGATGGCTCGGACTGCTCTGTTCACCTGCGCGGCAAATATCCCTCCAGTCCCGGCGTCCGTGCTAAATTCCAAACCCGAAAGGTAGGGGCTGGTTGGGTTTTATTAGCTTTTCCATGTTCCTATACCTGTACCTATACACAGAACAAAAAGGTGGCACAGATGATCTGGTAATTAAGAAAAATCAGTAGAGTACAGATGTTAAGAACTTTCCGATTTCCCTCTGAAAGCGATATCCTTTTTCCTCATCCTTTTTTTTTTCTTTTAAACTCTTTTG
The DNA here is from genome assembly GCA_013399095.1 of Psophia crepitans. Classification (NCBI taxonomy): domain Eukaryota; kingdom Metazoa; phylum Chordata; class Aves; order Gruiformes; family Psophiidae; genus Psophia; species Psophia crepitans. Next base: position 834,652 of record VWZZ01006234.1, on the reverse strand, counting down.
AAAAGAGCAGTTCCCTCGTGAAAAGCAGGAAGGGAAGAGGAAATACAGGAATGCCTTTGCCTTGGGGAATGAAGACAGAAAAGTTTCTTGCAGCGTACAAAATGCACGTACGCTGTGCTGGCTCAGGCCACAGAATAGCCCTTCCTGGAAATCATTTTAAACAGCGTGTTTGGGAAATGACGAGAGTTGATCCTCTCGAAGTCCCTGAGATGCGGTGGGTGACCGGTCATGCCATATTTACCTGTAGGTACTCTGTGCAGCGGTTTGTTACACTGAAATAATTTAATTCATTTGAATGCTGACGTGGCCTCAGTCACACAACTGCACTGCGAACAGGACGCTTACAGGTACAATTTTAGTATTTTCTGTCACATAACCTGATTTCAAGTAAATTATTTTCAAGTGTCCGTGTTCAGAAAAGATGAACAGATCAGCAGGTACTAGTTTTTATCCGATTTTTTTTTTAATTGGCTGACACTGAAACTTAAATTAAAACCCAAAATGATGAGTGAAAATGAAGAGTTCTGCTCTTATGCAGAGAAACAGAGAACAACTGCTGTAACAGTTAACAAAGTCTTCATTTCTCCTTTTCCCCTCCAAACTTTTGGCCTTGTTATTACTAAAACTGGATGGTATTACTTTAAAATATTTAACGTTTACCAGTGCGTCCTGCGTGCTCTTAATGGCTCAATTTTTTTCTTAAATATATTATGACGTTCATTAGGAATGAAGCGTGCAGCAGGTCTCACTACAGGAGTTTCTCCACTGCCACGGCACTCCCTCATCATCGCTAGGAAGAAGTTATCAACCTCGGTAAGTTTTTATGCCATGTCTCCGCTACCCCGGCATCATACACGGTGGGGAATGTGCTGGTTGTCAGTCTAGACCAAAACTTCTTGTATTTGCTCTGTGACTTCTTGTTTGTTTCTTTGCACACCATACCTGGCAGAGCCCTTATTATCCAGGAGAAGAGGTGATTTTTTGGCAGGCCTTGCTAGCTGGGAGTCACCAAAAGTTGCATGCCCGCAAGCAGAGTTCCTGCCGCTTCTGGCTGCAGGTTGCAAAGGTCTGAAGATATGAGCTCAGCTTTCTGTTCAACGTACGTCCTGCTCAGAGACTGCGGTGATGCTACCAAGGTAGAAATGTAGAAGCAGCAGCTTTTCATGTTTGCTCAGTTGTGTTTACAAAGTCATTGGAGGTCTCCCCTTAGGGATGAGTACTGGAGAGAATGCCATTTGGGATTTTCTACCATTCATATAGAACCTGGTCAAATATTTCTGACTAGACCCTTTTCTTATAAAAAAAAAAATTAAAAGTCACAACTTCATGAGGTCTTATTTCACTGGAATAAGCATGCATGAAACCCATCAGTAAATATAGATTGTGGACTTTATAACCTGGTGTTCTTCTATGTTTAATGTAAAGAAAACTGTTTCTATTTAGATAAAAGGGTTACATGCAGGTCTAAAGCCAAATCCTAGAATGGTTTGGGTTGGAGGGGCCCTCAAAGCCCATCCAGTTCCAACCCCCTGCCATGGGCAGGGACACCCCCCACCAGCCCAGGGTGCCCAGAGCCCCATCCAACCTGGCCTTGAACTCTTCAAAATGGCAGCCTGCCGCAGGAGTTGGGACTCTATGGACAAGAGGTCTTCATTTTTTCAGGACCCCCTTTGAATTTTCAAATTCCACCGAATAATATTGAGGCAGATACCAACAGGCTCCTCCAGCTTTACTTTCCCTTTTTAAAGAAAAGCCTAGTCAATTCATGTGACTTCTTAGATTTATTTCAAGGATCACGAGATTCACTGATATTTAAGTTTAGTGGTGTGAAGCATTTTGCTTGTGTACTCTTATTGCTACTTTTCCACAGTTTTCTCCCTGTGCACCAAGGTGGCAACCCATCGTGTAATCCACCTAGTATCATGTAACATATTACTGTTAGAAATTATGCTTTTGAAACCAACAAATGGGGTGTTGGAATGTTTAATAATTTAGTTCTAAGCTTTGTCATCCCTGTTTTCTGAACTGGTTTTCTAATTTCTTTCTAATCCAGTCTGTATATTTTGTATCATCAAAAGGGCTGCAAGCAGTCTGTGAAAGTGGTACAGCCAGGATCTGAAAGATGAGACTAAGCACCTCCGATTAGTTTTCATGCCACTGATTTTACTAATTTTATGAATTTTGTAAACAATTTGAAGTTTCTTTTTTTCCTGGAAGTAAATTTAGGGTTAGTGAAAAATACCAGGGTGTTCCTGCAGGGTGAAGGGAGAACGATGTTGTCTCCATAATAGCAAAGGTGGATGTTTCTTGGGTTTTTTGTATTCTTCTGTCATTTCTTTGAATGATTCATTCCATTAGAAGAACTATGTTATCATTTTCTTTCTCTCTAAAGTGAGTGATAATAAACATTATCCAACTGTGAAGCAACAGGAGTCAAGATAAACAATAGTTGCTTCTCCTTTACATGAATCAAACCTACTTGTATAAATATCAAAGTATCCCTTTTGTTGTTTCAAAAGGCATGACAGTAATGAACATAAAGGTGCCCCACACATTAGTAATTACGCATTGTCATTAAAGCTTCCTTTAAAAGGAAGCAAGTGAATCCCTGTAAAATAAAGATATTTTAATATTTCTGCAAAGATACAGGCAAAACTGGTATCTCATCCTTTGGCTCACCCCACATCTAGAACATGTAATGTCAGTTTATGTAATACGTTGTCCCACAGGACAACCTGGATATGTCTGTGACAGCAATGGTTTATTAACCTGTTCAACAGGGGACTTAAATCTTGCTCTTGATAGACTCACAGAATGGTTTGGGTTGGAAGGGACCTCACAGCCCATCTGGTTCTATCATCTTGCTATGGGCAGGGACGCCCCCCCCACCAGCCCAGGCTGCCCAAAGCCCCATCCAACCTGGCCTTGGGCACTGCCAGGGAGCCAGGGGCAGCCACAGCTTCTCGGGGCACCCTGTGCCAGGGCCTCAGCACCCTCCCAGGGAAGGATTGCTGCCTCCCAGCTCAGCTCCAGCTCCCCTCCTGCAGCTTCAGGCCCTTCCCCTTGGCCTGGCCCCCCCTGCCCTGCAACCAGCCCCTCTCCAGCTTTCCTGTAGGTCCCCTTTAGGCACTGGGAGGCAGCAATTAGGTCTCCCTGCAGCCTTCTCTTGTCCAGGCTGAACAACCCCAATTCTTAGCCTGTCTTTACAGGAGAGGTGCTCCAGCCCTCTGATCATCTCTGTGGCCTCCTCTGGACTCGCTCCAGCATCTCCATGTCCTTCCTGTCCTGGGGCCCCCCGAGCCGGAGACAGCACTGCAGGGGGGTCTCAGCAGAGCGGGGCAGAGGGGCAGAATCCCCTCCCTGACCCTGCTGCCCACACTGGGTTTGATACAGCCCAGGACCCAGGTGGCTTTCTGGGCTGCCAGCGCACACTGCCGGCTCATGGTGAGCTTCTCATCAACCCCTGATGCTCCAAGAATTTCAGCTCATAATATTAAGGTTATATTTTTAATATTTTTCATGAAATTTTAGCGAGGAAGTTTCTGTGGGATCAAATCCACCGAATTGCCTCCCCGCTGGCTGACCGCTGCCCGGCGTGCCCCGCTGCCAGGGACCCTGTTTGCGCACAAACGCCATCGCCTCCAGTCTGAGCACAAGAATCATTTCTTCAGCCTTGCCCGTTCTAACATAAATTCTTCACATGAGACAAAAGTGAACTTGCGCTGAATAGCTCACTTAAAATGATTAGTAAGTTCTCCATATAAAAAAAACCAAAACTTAATTTCCAGCAACATGTTCCTCGTTAGTCATCTAAAGGACCAGGCAGAAGAACAAAAAAAGGACAGAGTCTTTATTTTGCTTAATTACATAATTGTAATAAACTTGGAGAATATGATGACTGTAGTTTAAGGGTCTATATAACAATGATAAAGACTTAAATTTTGCTATTAAAATATTATTGACTTATTACAGACTAAAATACAGATAAAAGTGCAAGGCCTCCATCAGTTACTGTCTTTTCGCAGTAATTATTTGTATAAGTGTAAAATACCCGTTTTAAAATGGAAGCTGAGACGTTTCGGGAGGTAAGTTTACACCATGTAGGTGACTGGGTAAAATAAACTTTGTTCTAAATATCATTCTTCTCTATTTTTTAGCGCTGATTGCACTGTTATTGTAGTAATTAAGTAATGTGTGTGTGTGACTAGCCAAAATGTTCCGTACAAAACTTTTTTGTGGTTTGATTTTTTTTATTTTTTTTTTTTAAAATATAATATCATCTGGATTTCTAAAGAAATCCTAGTGGTAGCCCCTGACCCAAATGTACATCAAGTGCTGTTCCCCTATGGCCCTGGCCTATTTATTGCTTTCCTAACTACTTGAGTTCAAATAGGAGCTCAGAACAAAATTGAAAATGAGCTTGGGGTCTTTTTCTAGTCCCAATTTGTTCACTTCCAAAACCACTACCCAATTTAGCACAACTGGCGGCGTCTGCTCAAGAGAGGGCAAAGGCTGGAATAACAGGGATGCAGAAGGGCAGGACTGAAGTGTACTGGCAAAACAGCATGGAAGAGCTTTTCCAGCACTGCGAGGCCTGATGTAATTTCTCAGCCGTACGAGCGTGATAATTAGCATGCAACGCTGAAGAAGGCAAAAAAGAAGGGTTGGGTTTTCTTGTGGTTTTTTTTTTCTACTGCCTACTCAAAATATGTGTATTTGAGTGTGTAATATCCTCCGGCAGCAAGGCAACTAAATTATTGTTCAGGACACCTCCGTTGCCCACCGAAGCCGGTGCGAGTTGAGTGCCCGGCGCCTGGCACAGATACAGTCCTGCTTTGGAGGTTAACTGCTTTTACAGGACTGAAGCCTTTATTGTATTTATGTACCAAGGCATGACTTCCTTTGAATGGTTTAGGTGAATACCTCTTCAGAATGAAGAGAAATCGCGTTAAGATAGGTAAATAAATATTTGTCTGAGAAGGAGTAAAATCAGCGACTTAAAAATGAAAACCCAAACTCAAACAGGCTTTTTGGTTTGCTTGGGGTATTCATGGAGCGGAAGAACAGAACATACGCAGAGGGGGCTCCGTAACCATTTCTTTGGATTATATTACTGTTCTCCTGACTTTTTCCCCTTAGCTTCATGTGCATTCGATGTCAAGAGACACCCATCACTCAGCGAAACAGATGCTGGGTCTAGGCAGAAATAGAATCAAACCTTTAACAATTTTGCTTTTGAAATATTGAGGTGATCTTATTTCACCTGCGCATTTAAGGTACACTTATTAAAAATACATGTGCTCGAATCTGTGATTTATATAGATAGCATGTGAGACAGACTTTCTCCAACAATAAATTATGCCTACAGCTGCCTCAACTAGAAGCGTTTACTCTTGTCAGGTAAAAAAAACCCCACCTCTTCTGCCCACAGATAAATTTATTTTTTAAAAAGACTGTAAGAGGAGGAAGGATTTCTTTTCAAGGGTTCAGTATGAACTATATTGGTACAATTTTGCTAGTGTAAGGGCATTAACGGCTTTAGAAAAGATGAAGCAGTTAAATGTGATCAGGGTATTTGTCATAATACTTTTAATCTTCTTACAAAGTTGCAGGATGTGATTCTTCTTAGGCTCTCTCACCTTTCTCTTTCGGCCAAGAAGCCCTTAGCAGTTAGGGGCATTTACACATTAAGATTCAGAACAGTCAAGCACTTACAGCTCTTTTCCGTTCTTCCAAAGTCCTTGTCTCACTGGGATCAGCCTGAAAACAATACGTACTTTTTTTTCCCCTCCTGCCTTTCCATTTCTTTTTGGGAAACTCCCATTTTATAACAGATATTTTTGTTCTTAGCCCATTTTTTTTTAGCACGGTGGGATGAGGACTGCCCTGGTCAAGTCCGTTAGTGCCAACACAATTCCAGCAGTTTCCTCGTATGCAACTTTACCCTATACTGGTCCCCAGTATCCTTTTTCAAATGGAACTGAAATACTGTTCCCCATCTTCAGAAATCCACCCTCGAAGTTTCTGCATGTGCAAATAGGATTTCTGACCTTTTGGTTGAGTATTTCTTATAGGCACTAAATGACACTTTGAATCTTATCAGTTCCATTTGTAACATCTTAGGTAAAGATTTTCAGTTCCAAAGTTGCACTAATTTATGCAGTAAATTGGCTTGAATTTTGATAGAAGTGGAAGTGATGGAAATATAAGTCAGGTTTTGTGGTGAACATACCTGAAAAAAATACCAGCATTAAAACCAGGAGATCTTTGTAGTTTAACAGTTTTCAAAACAGGAATATACCTAATTTAGGAAACCCATGTCAGCTGACAGCAAACTGTGCTTTCTGTAAGAAGTCTGCAATAAAGATGGCCAAATTTGACTATTTGTCAGGAATTTTTCTCTCCCAAGCTTTAAAGGGCTTTTGCTCACCTTGTTGGAAATTGAAAGTAGCTGATTTGGCTGCTCGAGGCCACCGGGCAGCACAGCGCGGTGGGGCAAGTTCACCCCTGGGGTCACACCATCAGCATCAGTCAAACAAGGTGGCTGAGCCTGCAATATAGGGAGCTATGGTTAAAAATTAATTAGGAGGTGAGCAGATGCTAAGGTCTGTAATGTTCAAAGAAAATATACATCTTCAGATCTAGATAGACACACTATTCATCATCAAAACACAGGTTGCTTTATCTGGATTTTTTTTTTCTTTCAGAAAAGTGAAATTTCAGACATTCCTAAATGGTGAGCCAGGACAAAGCTGAACCCTCAATAGTGAGTGTTTGGCTTCTTGTGACTCCTCTCTCCACAAATTCTCAGTTTACATTCTGTACAGGGTTGCTTTCCCTCCTTTTCCTTAATACTACCATCACCTGTTGGATCTTCTTATACACTTTTTCAGGTTCAGATCAAGGGTTTGGTCTGTTTTTTTTTTAATACCCTCTAAGATACTTCTTCCCAAGAAGCTCAGTTGAGCCCAGACCAGAAGTTTCACTCAGCTAAGGCCGAGAGTCTTGTTTCCTGGGTTTATGAAAGCCAAGATCCAGTAGAATTTCCAGAGCTACAGAAGAGGACAGTTGTTCCTCAGGGCTGTTACCACTCCGGTGCAAGGCTGGGCTGATCTGGCTACTACCAGTATCTCAGTAAATAACAGGTAAGGCACCTTGGCAGCCCTTGTTCATCTTCTCCAGGTGAGCAGGCATTGGGCTTTCCACCCAGCCCTTTCATCACTGAGCTGTTCTAATGCTTGTACCACCACCCATCAACTGTTTGGAAATACTGCGTGTCTCCAGGGCCATCCTGTCTCAGGGTTATCTTCAGTGATTCTGCTCAGCATAAAGCACTTGGATTGGGAAACAGGTTGACTATGTTTCATTTTTTTCCTCTCCTCCTGTAGCGTGGGAAGAGTTGACAAGATTCCGTACTGCTCAGAAGAAAATGAAAGAAAACAGCAGGGTTGCCTGAGCCTTGTTATTTCTTCTTCATATACTTGTCTACTAATGCTTGCGTCATTTTTATTATTACTTTTTTAATGCCCCATGCACAGGAGTTTAGCTTTCTGCAACACAAATTCCTGCCTATGCCGTCTTTCAGTTTGAAGATTCTTCTATTGCTTAATCAACTTCTTTATTTCTATTTCAGGAAACATCCCCAGCACTGACAAGAGTCTAAAATATTTACCGAAGTCTTCAAAGTGCATTCTTGTCCCTGCAAGTGTCCTTATTGTGAGTAGCTTCAAGAGCAGGGGATACCAGTGGTGCTTAGCACCATGTCTGCATTAGCAGAGGTTCTGGACTGAATGTCACCATACCAGAGCCCTTCAGAGCGCTACTCTGAGCAGGGTTCTAGCTTCATGGCACAGATTCTGCACCTCAGGAGAGACACATCCTCCCACAGCAATGTTCTAGTCTTTCCATAATCTCCATGGAGTGTAGAAGACTCTCTTTTCTTGCACTTTCTTACACAGTGAATGGTAAATTGGTATTCGAACAAAGTAGGAAATATTTGGGCAAACTCCCAGAGGGAAAGGGAACTGAACAGTCTCAAAGAGAGACTGAAAAGAGAAGGAAATGCAGGTTTTTTGATAAGTATTACCAGGATATTGGTACTAAATTCACTGGTAGTAATCAATGAATTTCCAAAGAAGTTGAAGATGGGATTTGGCCAGACTAATTTTCAAGCCTTCAGATGTACTTAATCTAGTTGCTTTTGAGAATCTTTTGACTTCTGAGGAACACAGCATATTTTGAAGCATCACGAGCCTGTAGTAGAACAGTTGGAGTGATTCTGAGACTTCTGGAAAGCTAATTTCCCGCTGTCTTGCACGAGGCGTGAACACAAGTATGTGTCTCTGTGTGATAAGCTAACTTGCTGAAAACACCTCAGAATAATTCTCATCTGGACACAATCCATTTGCCAGGCTGACAGTCCAGACTGGTGGAGTTTCCCTGCGTGGTTCTAGCTGAGAGGGGAGGCTGACATCCAAGAACAGCGTTGACCAGTACACCTCAGGTCCTGGGTTATAGAGTGGTCAAACTACATCATCTACAGCTCCATTGGGAGCAGAAATTTGTGCAGTTACCTATGGGAAGACCAGATGAGGGTCCACCGGAGATCCTGTCCTTTTTAATACAATGTTCCTGAAGTAAAATAATGTATGTTTTCTGCCAGCTATGACTGTCATAACAGATATCTTAATTGGAAGTCGGAAACTATACGTTTGTTAATTGCTGTCATCTTGCAACAGGAATTTCACTGTAAGTACGCCCAGGGGCCAAGGGAATTCCCCTGAGACGGTCTCCCTGTAGGTCCTCAGGACTGCAGGCTGCAGGTGCTTTCACTTATATGCTACAGCAGTGAGTAGAAACTGAAGGAACAAGGTTGTCACTTTGATGCTAGAATGTGATTTGTCTGTGGGCTTGATATATTCAGTTTTACATCAAATCTCAAATGCCATCCTTTCTGCATCACCAAAACACACCCTATAGTAAGTGCTTTCTGCAGAACGGTTTCTCAATCCCCCTGTCCGGGAAATGCGGCACAAGCAGGAACTTCTGTTCATCACTTTCCAGTACAAGTGCCAACAGATCTTCTCCAGGGAGAACGCAAGCCCAGGCTTGCTGCCAAAAGCTTTTACCCTGTCTTAGGTCCTGGCATTGTTTTATGTTTTCTTCCCAGTTCCTATAATCTCCAGGACCACTGGGAGGCTCACGCAGGTCTTGGGCCACATCATTTTGATAACCCAGCTCAGGACAAGCAGTACTGATTCTAAGAGTGACAAATTTCTTGGACAATCAACTCATCATCCTTTCATTCTTTTCCAAACTCCCATGACAGCGCTACAGACAGATGTTACACCCTGAACCCTACTTCTAGACACTTAACTTGAATCTTTGCCAGGGACCATTTGGGAGAGAGAAAGAACAGTCAGTCAAGACATTGGATATCTGTATGGTAAGGATCTCTTCCTTAGCTTTACTTAAGTGGTGAAGAATTTCATCACTCTGCTTACCCACGCTCTAAAGGTCTATCAGTAATTTGCAGCTGTTTAAAATCTCTATAACGTCTTTTTCTGAGCAAGGTCTAGCTGTATCTGATATACTCACAGTGCATGTGTATTTATTTACCATACACATTTCTGTCTATTGGTTAATCATCTTTGTCACCCAGAGGGTCAACACTCACGTACACATTTACACTTCAGATTTTTGCACGTTGCTAGCGGCATTCGTGCATGTTTTTCGTAACTGCTGTACATGTAAAGTGTGCTGACATCTTCTTTTTATAGCTGACAAAGATACATTGCAAAGTGCCTGCCTCATGCCCTGCTTCCTCTAAGATGCCCAGCAAAGGAAAGAAAATATTGCAAAGTAGTAGCTGGTAATGTTGGCTTTTATCTCCTAGGCCTATTGGTGTCCCTGTTATTACCTCCTTTATGGCTATTTTTATCTCCTTCACGATATTTTGATTGCAGATGGTCTTTCCCTACCTTTGGCTTAAGTGGACCTAAGCTTTGCTTGTTAGTTGTGCACACACCTTCAGCTTTTCTGAGTGACATTGGTGATGTTCGTGTATGTGCTTTATTCACAGGGTACATAATTTGCTTAGATGAATACATCAGGTTGCTTATTCCTAGCAGGTTTTTCATTTGGGACTAGTTTTGGGACAAAGCTGAGAGCTTCACTGCAAAGCCAGGCACCCTCTGAGCCCAGCTCCAAGTCTGGTTCATCCAGGTCAAAGCCGACTGTACGCTCCTCGGGGGAGGTTTGCTGGGTGTCTTTGGGGAGGTACCAGGTGCCCTGTCTACAGTTCAGCCTCGGTTAGAGTTCAGAGAAAGAGAAAACCCAGAGCTGCGGTTGAATGGGGTTGCTAATACAGTTTCTCCTGTCTGTCTTTTATCCTTGATAAATGGGATTTCTGCTAGTAGGTTTTTCGTTCGGTAACAGGGGATTGAGCGGTGGCTGCAGTGGCCCCTCCCTAGCCTTGCTTTTAGCAGTCAATAAAGGTTGAAGACTATCAGCTGCAGCCACAGTGGGTATGGGTATTCAGAAAGAGCCTGATCTCTTTGTGTTCCCGGGGCAAAGGATCACTTAGAAGAAAAGTAAATTCTGTGAACAGCACGATGACTCCGGGGAAGTGGGAAGGAAGAGGTGGTTTTGACATGCTTGGCAAATAACCACATCCTTCGTTTTGCTTGCAGAGGTTTCTTAATTCCATTGCTCTTCCTTGAGGACTTGTGCAGAGGGTGGAATCACAGGAAAAAGCAGTCATATATTCAGGACCCAAAGAGTAAGTAGACATCAGCTGCTGTCTTGGAAAGCCAGTGCGGAGATGGGGTCAGGTCACTGGTGTTCTGCTGTTTCTCTCCCTCCACACGAGTCTATGATTCTCTCTCCATTGCTCCTTGTTTGTCAATATTTCCAAATGCTTGACCTTTTAAAGTACAAATGCATAATGAATTGCTCTACTTAAACGTAAAAACAACCCCTCTTTCCCTATGGTATTTATTTTTGACTAGACATGCAAGGGATAAATGAAGTAATGATGACAAACGCAGTATTTTCAGGCTATAGAGTCTTTTCAGAGGACAGTTATCATTTAACACGACTTTATTCTATACAGTGATCTCGAACATTGTCAGTCTGTGATGCAGACTGTGCAGACTTTGCAATTCAAAAAAAAAAATAAAATTAAATAGTCAAGTCACAATTTTGAGAAGTGGCTGCTGTGAATAGGGAGCTACTATATTTTATCAAAAATGTAATGAGTTTAATGCACATACTTACACAACACTCGAGTGGCTCTTCAGATTAAAGTCTGCCCAAAATACATGTTGACACAATAGACTGTAGCTGCTCCAGTCCGGCCCATCACTGCAGCCTACTGCAAATTGATTCTGAGCACATATTGAGCACGCATCTCCGGAGAGCTGCACTTTGGTGCGTGTTCAAAATCAGTAGCAAAAATGAAGTGTGGTACTTTCTGTGGCCAGAACTTAAATTTTCGATCACTTTGGTTTTACCTACAAGCTATGTTTCTTTAAACATTCAAAAATATTTGTCATCCATGAATGTCCGTACAAAGGGCAATTTTTAAAAAATTTGGTTTAATCGTTTTGTGCCCCAAAGAGCACTTAAAAAAAAAAGTTTTGTCACATTCACCTAAATGAGAATTAGACCAGATGACTTAAAGGTCTTTGCAACTGTACAAAATGATTGGTCAATCGGAGCTGGTCAGAGGTTTTGCCATCTAGGTGCTATTATGGAGACTTTTCTGTTCCTGTGTATTGCATCTAAGCAGACCGTGTAGTGGTGACTTATGAAGAAGGAGCTAAAGTGCCTTTGAGAATGGTGCCCAAAGTACTGCCCAGAAAGAAACGGGAGATAAAAGCTGGGTCAAGGCTGAAATCATTTACAGGGCAGATGTCACTGACTGTGGCCTCCCCAACATAATCCAAACATCTCCCTCTGGAATATTTCTCTCCTCCCTGTGTTTCATCAGATCACTGTTCTTCCTGCCCTCCCACACTTTGGCACGGTCACTTAATGCTTTGTGTTCATTATGTGATTCCTTGCTCCTTGGGTCTTGAATCTTGCTATATAGCAAGCACTAACTTACAAAACGCTGTTATAAAAGGATGACTCCGGTTGCAAGGGACTTCAAAGATAATCTAGTTCCAACTGCCCTGCCATGGGCAGGGACACCCCCCACCAGCCCAGGGTGCCCAAAGCCCCATCCAACCTGGCCTTGGGCACTGCCAGGGAGCCAGGGGCAGCCACAGCTTCTCGGGGCACCCTGTGCCAGGGCCTCAGCACCCTCCTAGGGAAGGATTGCTGCCTCCCAGCTTAGCTCCAGCTCCCCTCCTGCAGCTTCAGGCCCTTCCCCTTTGCCCTGCAAGTCCAACCAGACCCTCTCCAGCTTTCTTGTAGCCCCTGCAGGCACTGGAAGGTGCTAATAAGGTCTTTTTGAGCCTTCTCTTCTCCAGACTACACAACCCCAATTCTCAGCCTTTCTTCGCAGGAGAGGTGCTCCACTCCTCTGATCATTTTTATGGTCTCCTCTGGACCCACTCCAACAGGTCCATGACCTGCTTATGTTGGGGACCCTAGAGCTGAACATAGTCTCACCAGAGTGGAGGAGAAGGAGCAGAGTCTCTTCCCTCAACCTGCTGGTCATGCTGCTGGGGATGCAGCCCAAGACACAGTTGGCTTTCTGGGCTTCCAGTGCACACTCCCAGCTTATGTTGAGCTTCTTGTCCTCCCAATACCCGAAAGTCCTTCTCCTCAGGGCTGCTCTCAATCTGCTCTCTGCCCAGCCTGGAGCTGTGCTTGGGATTGCTCCAACCCACATGCAGGACTCTGCACTTGGCCTGCTTGAGCTTCATGAGGTTCGCACAGACCCATATCTCAAGCCTGTCAACGTCCCCCCTGGTTGGCATCCCTCTGTATATATGTATACATACAGCACTCCAGTGGCTGGAGATGATGGGAACTACAGCACAGTCTGGAGGAAGATGGTTCTATAGAGCAAGAAGAGAGAAGTAGCTACATCTATCTAAACAGATCTCTACAAGCTGCTGTAAGTATGAACCTGCTAAGATCTTGGTTTGGTGACTTAACAATTTAGAAAGCTTGAAGGAGAAAAATAATGTTGACATAATTGTCAGTGAATAAATTCATTTTATATACAATTGTTTTTTTCTGCAAATGAACGTGCATGGGAAGTCATAAATAATACAGCATGTTTGCTATGATTCTTACAATAAGTAGAATCAAATTTTTGTGAGGGACGGAGAGGAAAGCATTTTTGTGTTATTGCGCTGTGCACTAAAACGCTGCCACAGGAGCATGTGTTTTGGTGGGGTTGAAAATGCATAGAACTCAGCTGGCATCTGGTCTAGGTCAAAGTGGTTGTGTTGCTCCACTTGCAGTGGTGGGTGTGTGTTAATTTATATCAGACGAAGTCTGAACCTGAGTCTGTGAGAGGTTTTGCAGCTGCATTACCCTAACGTATGAACTGTTAGATCTTGTGACCTGAGCTTTGTATAGTTTATTGATGTTTCAAGCTAGTACTACACAGTTCAGCTTCGCTGGGTATTTTCCATTAAACCTCAGCAATCCCATCAAAAAATAGTAGCAGATCTTGATGAACACTCTTTACTATCATCAGAACAGTTTGTAATCCTGTGCTTGTGAGTATCGGAAAATGATACTTCAGGAGTATGTTCAAAGAAACACTGAGCAAAAGTTGGTGTATAGGTTTGTATTAAAGCTGACCAAATGTGTCTGTTTTCCTGTTGTAATACTTGGACACTGTTATCAACCCGTGTTCTGGCTTCTTCATTATCATGTCACTGTTCAGGCATCATCTAGGGATAACCTAGGGTATGATCACCTCTTCTCCATGCACCTCGGCCCAAAGATGTACCCTGGGGCCAGTAGGTTGCTCATAAATCTCAGTCTTTCAGAGCCAGAGAAGGAAGCGGGTCCGAGAACTGGACCTCCATTTGGTTTTGTGGTGGTTCCTGTCTTTATGCAGCAGTTGCCCTCCGCTCGGTACCAGGCATCGTCGCTAACGCAATGGCAGAAGTGTACTAGCAAGTGGAAAAATCGGGACAGAGAGCTGGAATTTTATACATAACAAGGAAATAATTTCTTTGTGGTTAGTGGATAAAATATCATGTATTTCAAAGGGCCAACCCACAGTAAGAGTTGGTGCTTTAGGTCAAGATGAGTTTAATTCAAAGCAATTTGAAGTCAAAGGATTGACTTCTAGCAAGCTTTGTACCAGACCCATAAATTCCCAGTGCATTCCACAGCAGAAAGACTGAATAAGGGCATTTGTTTCACGTGGAGCCTGTGATATAGACTGTTGTTTGTAGCAACCTTCTAAATATGCATTTATGTGCAGTCAAGCTCATAACCTTGTGCGTGTGTGTATTGTATGTGCACAACTCGGAGCAGTAGGAAACAATGTCTGTTTTGTTGAACTTATGCATCGGCTTTTTTCAGCCGCCCGTGAATCTCATAACTTTCCACTGAAGGAAAACCTTTGCTAGAAGGAAAAAAATCACCTTGTTCATTTGTTAGTGAGGCAAACGCTTGCAAAGATTCCTCCAGAAAGTCAGTTTGGTGCTCAGCTGGACTTCTGAGCTTTGCTGTGTTCAATAAAACCTTGGTTATCAATAAAGGTAAAGGCTTTTGTGAACCTCGGTACAAACATGGGTGCCCAGAAAAGTTGGAGAATATTATTGACTTATTCCATTATGCCAGGTAACAATCAGAGTTGATCCAATTCATTGCTGCACACAGACCAGGCAGCTGCGCAAGGTGCCTGCATGGCCCGATGGTTTGGTCTGAGCTCGGCATATGAAACCTAGGTCTTGTTTCAGACTCTCCCAGGTGAAAAGAGCTTGGAATGACCTTACAGATTGATAATGCCAGGAATAAGACCTATAGGTAAATTTTTGCTATCTCTATCCACTTCATTCGTACGTGGAATGAAAGTGGTAGCTGCCTCCTAAGGTAATAAATACCTACAGTGAAGCTGTCATCACTGTTCCTCTGCAAGGCTGAGAGATCTGGACAATTACAGTCATTCCATTACGCTCTGGGGCTGTTTCCATACGTATAAAATGACATCCCGCCTATATACACTGGTAAATAGGACAAGATGCAGAACAGCAACGCGTTAGAGCGTTGCCTACAAGTCGGCATCAAAGCTATGTTTGTCTTGCTTCAGCTCTATCATTCTAAACCTCTGGTTTGTGTGTCAGGAGACCACCAGCAGTCGTTCATTACAGCTAGTTAAAATCCTCTGACTGACCGGGGATAACCGAAGTGCTGTGAGGGCAACATGAGGTTCGGAACCACTCCTGTGGCACCACTTCTGTAGCACAGGAGAGTAAGGCACAGCTTCCAGATGGGGCAAACCGTGTGCTCCAGGGCCATGCTGGCCTGGGAAAAAGCCATTACTGTAGGTGTTCGACGCCAGGAGTCTTTAAGAAATACCACTGCAACAGACACAGAAAGCTATACTGATATCATGTGTGGCTGTTGACCTGGCAAGAAAAGCCTTATTTCTCATCAAAGAATCCACTAAAAGCAAGTATTTTTGGGGTTTTTTTTTTTCACCATTGCCCACTTAGTGTTACAAAACAGTGATACTTTAAACGGAAATTTTTGAGGTAAATTCAGGACTGTCTACCTACCATTTGCATTTTTTTAGGCTACCCCGGTGAAAATAAGGAATTTTACACAAGTCTGGCTAGAAAGTACAATTCATTAAGTCATTTTCTATGTACTTCATGACGAATTGTTTTGCTCATGTTGTATTATTTAACAAAAGTTTGTGATATCACCAGAGACTATCTCCAGCAAAGGCAATAAAAGGTTTTGGAAGAACTTTACCTCTGCGATTCTTGACCACTGACTAGCTCCTTTTTTTTAATAACCTGTAAGTACAACTAAAAGCTTTGCATAGCATTTTGCTTTTGTTTCTAGTGAAAGAGAAAACTGACAATTAACACTGAAAGTTTTAGAGCCGTTTGGTTTGGTATTTCCGAAACTTTGGTTCCCTGTGACCAACCTCTCTTGAGTACCCAGGAAATCTCTTAATCTTTATTTGGCAAAGTGTTGTTAATGGTTGGATAATTTCTGCTTATTGAATACCTGGTTAACTCCTTGGCATTAGCTAAACACATTTCCATTAAGTGAAATTTGTGGTTGTGCTGGTCCGATTAACCAACAGTCATTCTCTTTCAGTGTCATTTAAGCTTCACGTATTTCCTAGGGCATGTCTCCTTAGTACAAAGCACGGTTCAGCAGGGTTTACTGCAATAAAATTTTAGCAAAGTTTAGCACAACGTCATTTTGCCGTTCAACAGTCTTTTTGTTTCCTCTTTCCTTACCCATTACAACCGAAACCGGACTCAACCATTTCTGGGAGTGAAAAGCAGCAGCCCACTGATGTGCAGAATCCCACTTCTCCTTCTTTTCCTGCTTCTCCTTCCTTCTGTTGTTATTTGAAAGGCCTAAATATTTGTGTATTTTAGCATAAGCAACAATTTAAATGAATTTCTGAATAACCAGTGTTCACAGCTGTGATTTAAATTAAAATACTAGCTGAAAGTCCAATACTGCAAATGAGCTTTCTGACAAAATTTGTGAGAGTTGAGGTTCTCCACCTAGAAAGACAATTTCCATTTGTCCCTCAGAGCCATTAACATCCAGGAAACGGTCAAAAACACTCCGTCCCTGACCCGCGTGTGAGCATTTCTGGGCTGCGGACCCAAAGCAAACTTTTTTGTAAACATTTCCAGAGAGCAAAACAGGTTCTGTTGACTCTTTCAGGAGCTAACCGTTTGCCTCTGGGCAGAGAGCAAACACGGAAAATTTCAGCCCCACCGGGATTTGAGAACACTAAGAACAACCGGGTTAGGAGAGCTATAATCACCGTTGTGCTTCAGCTCGAGCTGCCGCCTCTGCTGTCGCCGTCGCCGCAATCTACGCGTGGCGTCGGGCATTCCTGCTAAAGCGTAAGGGCGCTCGTACGCTTTATCTTTGGAATAAAGCAGTAAAATGGAGACCGCTGCCCACCTGATGTCCGGTTTGGCGCGGGAGCTCACCGCGGTGCAGCAGGTGGGCACGGGGACCGGCGGTGGGCATCGCGCTCCGCCACCCTGGGCTCCTGTGACAAACGGGTCAATAATCCGGAAAACGTGTCATATATTATTTAAAGCCGCAGCAAGTGCGACAGAGGTTCAGACTCTTCTGAATGAGTCTCTGTGGGCTTGCAAAGTCACTGCCATTTGCCTCTCGGGCTTGGGTGAGAGGCAGGTTTGGGAGGTGCCAGTATTTGTGCGTGTGATTCACGGGGGGGCCGGGATGAGAGAGGCTGAAAGAGTGTCTGTCTCTGGGAAAACAACAGCCGAAAAAGTCATCTGGTACTTTCCCCCAGCTCTCACAATGTTCACATTAAAACAAGTGATACTTAGCCCATTTCTCGACAGAATTATGAATCAGAGTCCTCCGGGAGCGCTGGCTTGTGCACCTATGAAATTGGAATTTGTGCAGACTTGGAAATCAGCTTGCTTGTAATACTTCCCTTGGTTTCTTTTTTCCTAAAGAGAAAGGTCTCGCCCGCCTGTAAAAATTGCAGTGTTATAAATAATTTGTTCTTTCTCTTTCGAGACTGACTGTAAAAATGGAAATGTTTGCTTTCAACCTATTTTGTTTTGTGTTGACTTAATTTGATAGCTGTCCAGATAAAAATATTAGCTAATATATTTTGACATATTTACTTAGAATGTCTGTGACATCAGCTAGCTGTTACTATCTTAGGAAATGTCAGAGTGATGTCATGCAGTCACTTTATTTTAAATGAATTCAAGATGAAGTATGGCTCCTCTGTAGGCTGTTACACAAAGTGTAGCGTCCACAAAGCTATACGGCCAAATTCATCTCGTATGAGCTTCTAAGTTTTGTGGCAATAGCAGAAATACTGATCTGGGATCTAATAGACGGGAGAAATAGAGCACAACTCAAAACAGGATCTTCTTCAAGATATTTATCATTGCATGCTTTATAATTTTAATTTATATTTGCTGTCTAACCTGTTTTTCTACGGTCTTGATGTTTACAAATACAGCCATCGACTGCTTCTGTGACTGATTCATGGAAGAGCGTAAATTACCGAATTAATGTCTCTGCATATTTCCTGCACTTAAGCTAATAGTAGGGGAATTTGCATAGGTTACCTCATTGCCTTAAAACCTGACATAAATATAAAGTCATGAAAATGATCTCACTCTTTTATAGATATGCCCAATTTGTACTGGGAGTGAGCTTAGCATTCCTCCATTTGTCCAGCTTTTAATTACCAGGTAATTAAGTTATTCCTTAGCTGAAATAACAGTAATATTGGCTGGCTCAGACAGCCGAGAGTGATTCTAGATACAAACAAAATCAACCAAGAATTCCTGCCAAACTGATCCTGATTATGTGTGAGCCCCCGCAGATGAAGTTACAGATTGCGGAAGTCACAAATTGGCTTCAAAGAATTAAAAATTACCCTGCGGTAACTGATAAGGGCAGGAGTTGTGATTTCTAGCTTTATTGTGTGCTGCTTAGCTTTCTTTCGGCCGCCTTCCATAGCCCTAGCTCCGAGGCACACCCCTCCACTGCATCCCAGACCCAGGGCTGCACACCTCACGCTTATTTGGATGTAAGACTCCTAATTTCATGGTCATCAAAGAAATCAGTGACAGTTTGCTCCAGATTATTTTTTTCTTTTCTTCTTGGTTTTGATTTCAGGAGTTTCACAGATGTTATCCCCTTTGCCTATAGCAAATGATTAGTGAAAATTTTAGAAAGTGAGGAGTTTCTCATCTAAAAATCAGATTTTGCCATGGATGTTGTTTTGCTATCTAGAGCCAACATCCATCATGCATTTTGGTTGAATTTGGGTGTTCTTACCTGTGGGTAAGAGCATCATTGGTCTAGGGCCTCCGTTCAGGTCAAGCAGGAGGAAAGTCCACCATTTAAACTCAAGGCTGGAGTTACTGGGTCTCTGGTCAGGACTCTGGTCCAAGCCCAGCCCAGGGATTCCCAAAGTCTGTGCCGCAGTGCTCCGCAGAACCGATGATCTCGGGAGGTTTGCCCCTGGCCTTCAGGTGGCCAGGGGTGGTGGCTCAGCTGTCTCCCTTGGCTTCCTTCCTCTTTGCCACTAGCAATTAAATTGTGGGCCCCCATAGGCCTGCTTAGTGCTGGCTTGGTATTTGTTTGGCTGCAGAGCTGCAAATATTATTCACTTGAAAACAGGCCAAACAGAACCGAACAGAAAAACCTCAGCAGGCCAAGTTGCTTCTACCTCCACATGCTCTGAGTAAGTTTGCTAATGACAGATCCATCACCTTCTGTTCATTGACTTTCCTACTGTATGTTAAAAGTCCACTTTAAAACATATGCAATAGTAACAGCAGTGTGGTCTGTATCTCTAAATACGGTGATAGACACTTTCTTCTTAATTTGTAGTGAGCGCAATTGCGTATTTAATGGAGACCCTAACTAGGCTCTGAGATAGAAGCAATAACCACATGGGCACGCTTCCGTAACGATCAGAAAGGCTGGCAAAGAAGACAAGCCCTCATTTTTTTCAACTTCATGAAGATCTGGTAGAAGAAAACTCTTTTGGTAGATGCCATAGAGTCCATATAGGCATGGTGTGAAAAATGAGTTCTCAGCAGGATGGGAGAAGAGTTCTCTACAATTTATTTTGTTATTCAAGGTTAATTGGGGAAGGAACTAGTCGTGCTTCACGTGAAATAACTGCATAACACCTGGGAGTTCTTTATGAATTTCAACTCCAAATAAGACCCTGAATTCATTTTTTAAAAATGTATTTATTTGTACATAGTTTCCTGTCACTGATCTGAATCCAAAAATCTGTGCTCTGTGTGCATTGCTCTAAGTGGATATTTTAGATGTGGCCAAGTGAGAAAACCAGAGAAATGTCTGCATTCCTTTGCAAAGACCTCCCAGCCTTCCTGCGTTAAGAAGGAAGACCCCATAAACTGATTCTCATGCTGAAGAGCGGTGGAAACATGTAGTATGAGGCGGACAGGCTACCAAGGTTGCTCAGTTGGGTCTGGGCTGGCTGGGGAAGAGCAGCCATCTGAGCTCCAGTTCAGAGGTGGCACATGGCCAAGGCATGCTGGTGGCTTGGTCCTGGCCCTGGAGACAGACCAGAAGAGGAACTGTGATTACATCCTTCGCTCCTTATTACTCCTTATGCTTAGGTCTCTTTTCAAACACGTATTTTAAGACACTCTTGTTTTGGATTCACTGACTGCGTAGCTCAAAACTAGGTCTCTCTGGTCATGTGAAGGCAGGAGGAGCTCTTGCCACGTGTGTGCACAACAGCCGTGGCCAGAGGAGCAGGTCCCTGCACAGATGCCTGCCAGCCAGGGCACACTGCTCACCCAGCAGCCTGGCTTTTATGCTCAGATATTGATTAGCAAAACAAGCTCATTACAAAATTGCAGAATTTAATTTTGATTACTTTTGTCTTCCCCCAAGGAAAACTCACAATCTTCTTTTTTTTCCCCCTAAAAGACAGTATTTTAGGTCTCACATACTTTATTTTCTAGTGACCATCTGGTACTTTGTAGATACTTTACTGATGCTGGATATTGATTTCTGTAACGATTCCCGTGCAACCTGGCTCTAATTATTTGAATTTTTTTCTGTTTTTAAAGTAGATTAAATGCTGGTTTTGATGTTGGCTCTGGTCGCTTGCTTTTTTCTCCACAATGAAAAGCAAACGTACCTAAATGTAAATAACTGGACCTTTTTTTTTTGAAAAGAACATTACACACATATGTAATGTTCTTTTAGAAACAGTAAGACATGCCATGGAGACTGTTCTACTTGTTGGGCTAAGCAGGCTTTAGCAAGGATGGTGGCTTTCTGTACATTTCTCAGCTCACCTGATGAATAAGGATGTGGTGGCCCTGGCCGCATGGGACCGGACCCCACCAGAGACATGCATCCAGAGGGCACTTTTTGTTTCTGTTCACCAGGCTCTGCAGTGTGTACTGCCATTGAGGAGAAGGCTGCAGCCCCAGTGCGGTGGCCGGGGACCCCTTGGAGCATCTCTCCAGACTCACTCAGAGCCAGATCACAGCAGAGGACCATGACCACTTTGAGCGAGGTAGGAGCCATCTCAGCTCTTGACGGCTTTTACAAGCGTTGCCCAAAAGCATGATGTTGACCTCCAGATGTGTCTTTTTGCATCAGGCCCATCTGTAGTCCTACCTGCCTGTCCTGTGCTACACAGCCCAGACCAGCGCCTGCAACTGCAGCTCTGGCTCCTGCATGGAGGTGGCCACTGCTCTGCAGCGCTGCTCCCTGGTGCGGCTGCAGGTTTCCCCAGCTGCCTGCAGACACGGGCAAGCTGCCGCAGCTCTGCCAGGGCTGCAGTCGCCTTGTCAGGCGTGGAACAGCTGCTCCATGCACTTGTGTATCACACTAGTGGAGAAGTCATCCCAAGAACCCCTTGGAAAACACTTTTTTTTTTTGGTGGAAACATCCCACTGCATCCTATTGAAATATTTATAGCACGCAGTTCTGTTTCATCATCCCTACATCAATATTGAAGTTTAATGTCAATATTAGTATGAAGTGTCTGTAAGGGTTTGGAAAATAAGAATCAGAAAGATCAAATATTTTATTTATGCACAGTAAATTTTTAACGTCTCCCTCGTGTTTTGATCAAAAATGCATATTACTGAACCATTTAGTTTCAAAAGTCTTTCTCTGATGCAAGATTTATTAGGTATCTGCGATGGTCTGATTGAAATAAGTGAAAAGTCAACGTTACCCTCACCTGCACCTCGGGCAGTGCTGTTTAAAGGTCTCTGCTGTTCTGGGGTTCCTGTTGAAAGAAACAATAATTACGACCTCTCTGCAGTGAGTGTTGCATGTCTGAAGCAATGCACAGTTTATAAACGGGCTGTACGTTCCCTGGTCTCTTAAAGCCACCCCCCGGCACGGCTCCCAGGGCTCCTGCCTGCCGCTGCCCCCCGGGAGCCGGTATGGCGGCTCCGGGTCTGCAGCTTTTCGCAGGGGATCTCGTTCGCTTCCGCTCTTACGAACGCAGAGCAAAACCCTGTAAATAATATTAAGGGGCCAGGCAGTCGCAGGCGACTTGCGGATGTGGTTGCAGAGGTCGCTGCGAGACAAACTCCATCAAGAGGAGCCAGCACAGCAGATTTCTGCTATGGACTTATTTAGTGGTAGTGCAATGGAAGAGGACCCATAGGTGCAGGTATTACTACCGCAGTGGGGTTCTGAAGTGTTTTCAGACAGACTTGAGCTCCCTGGAAAATTATTATAGTTATAACAATACACTTATCATAGAATTATACAATATCCCAAGTCAGAAGGGGCCCCTAGGGCCCATCAGCCCAACCCCTGGCCCCACACAGGCCCAGCCCCATCACAGCAGATGGCTGAGAGCGTTGGCCAGACGCTGCTTGAACTCAGCCCAGCTCGGGGCGGTGACCACTGCCCTGGGGAGCCTGTGCCAGGGCCCCACCACCCTCTGGGGGAAAGAACCTTCTCCCGATCTCCAATATAAACTTCCCCTGATGCAGCTTCATGCCATTCCTGTGGGTTCCTACTTATATGGAACTGAACTTTTTTTTTTCTTTTCAAGTTAATAATGGGCAATTAATAGTTCTGAGGTTTTTATTTGTAAAGGTAACATGTTCCCTCCTTTTTCTTTGAAATAAAGTGTTCTAAGTAAGAATAATAGTGTAAAAATGAAATAAAACTGTCTTTAGAGACAAATTTGTTCATTCCTCATAATCTTTTTCATTTTACTGGCAAATAAACAAGAGTGTCTTTAATTACTGATTAATGTCAAATAGCATTCCTTTCACCTCCAGACGAAGGCTGCAACATGATCTATGGGAGACCTGATATCTTTGGTGGTTACCTTCCATATAAACAGTCCCTTTAATATAACTTCCTGTATGTTACAGATTATTATTATCTAAATTTCTGAGTATTTAGTGTTGTATCCATTTCTTCTTGAAACTGTGGTTGATGACAGTTGATCATGAAGGTCGAATGACAGATTCTTGTGGTTAGTTCTTGTTTCCATCCTGCTTCAATATTTAATTTCATGCCTTCGGAAAGTGGCCCGAATTCCAGTACAACTTCAGCGTGTTTTGGTAACGTCTTCGTTGTGGATCTGACGGTGACCACTGGCATAGCAATGCCATTTCTCCCTGAAAATCTGCTTTGTGTACAATACCTTAAATAATTACTGTGATTTAGTCCATATATAAGCATATGTGTATACACACATGGATAGATGGATATGTATTGTGTGCCTGTGTGTATATAAATACAACTCTCCAGTAGAACACTCTCTTTTCCTCTCCTAGCATACTGTTCAGTCCGCCTGAGTGTGGCCAGCTATGAAGTTTTTGCTTAAATCACCCATATCTGGCTGAGGATCCTGTTCTCAATTGAAAGCTAAAGGAGAAGTCTCTTCGTTGCAGACAAAAAATATGACTCGAATTCCCTTTTCAAAGCAAAAAGGAGAAGGTAAGTACTGAGCACCCATGGCCTGGGATGGGGTTGCCATGTGGGGCAGCGCGGAGCTGGGGCTGGCCCCATGAGCTCCACCACGGCGGTTTGAAGACCTGGGGGCTAGCGCTGCTGTTGTCCATAAGACCCTGTTGTTAAAATGCAGACCCTTCCAGAAGCATCCCTCTCTTCGGATGGCTTCATGGGGGTCGGTGGTTAGCCGGTCTGCCCACACGGGATGAAGGCTTAGACGGCAGTTTGTGTCTCCGTCTGGGGGTGTTGCCATTGTCTGTTTTTTACAGGACCAAGCATATTGTTATCAGTAAACAAATCTGTCAATAATAGACTAGTTCTGGGCAGAATTAGCCTATTTCTGGTTCTCACTATCGTATATGACAGCGGTGGGCTTTGCAGTCACGTATGACCCTTCCCTAACTGCGTTCGCATCACTTTAACTTTCCGCCATAAGTAGCCGTAATTCCCGCGCACAGCTCAGTCAGTATAATTTTCACCACTTCAATATAAACGACTTTAAAAATTGACTTGAACTGACTTTTTTTTTACCTTAACAATTATTTTTTTGTTGGTATGGAAAACAGGACTACTAGTTTATTCCTTTGCTCAGACAGCTCCAAAGCGTACGTATAGGCTTTAAACACACCGCTCGTGCCCTTTTCTGCCAAGGTTATTTATTGGCGTATAACGAAACAGTTCGTGATTAATCAAACTGCTCATTACGGCCGTTTATTTTACGCAGAAGCCCCACATAGGTGTTTATTGGAGATGGTGGCGACACTGCGTGATCAGGATCCCTGTCCGAGGGTTGGAGTACCATTATAGAACTGCTATCATTTGCATATCGCCAGGATGCCGTCAGTAAATATTAATGGATTACTTTCTATTCATTTAGCCTGTGTTTTTGAAAGATGCCTAAAAACAAAAAGATCATATCTGTATGTTGTTTTTTAATTTATTTTCACCTTTTTGTCTCCTTTGGAGACCCCTAGTGTATCAGCACTTTGTTTACCACAAATTAAACCTTAGCTGATTGTTTACCAGACTGGAGACCCTTGTGCATTACTCCAGCACTTTCCCTTTTTTTAATAATCACAACCTGGGATTCATTTGCAAGAGGCCCTAATCTGCATGAGAATTATACAATTAACTTTTGATTAACCGCCTAGTTCTTTTCGAAACCACAGTGTATAGGATACTCTGCATTTAAATAATTTTCCTTAAATTGGGAGCAGGCCTTTCATTAAACCGGTGAGTTTGACTAAACAACAACATTTGGAGATAATCAGGGTCAAAACAATAGGCAAGGCTGCAAGGCTAGAATGTCATCTTTAAATATAACAGCTGAGATAAAGGCGCCCAGATTGCGCCTTATCGAAACACAAAAAATCAAAGCTCTCTCTTGTCTGTGGCAAAATACCAAGCCCTAGTGTTTAGGGCGACCATTGTTTGGGCCTATAAGTGTTGCAGGATTTGCATTCAGAGAGCCGGGTCTAACACACATTACATCACGTAGGGTACTTATCTCGGAGTCTGACAATAATTATCAGGAAGAATATACTCAGAATGACTTTTTTGTGATTTTTATGCATCCCCAACACAAGGAAGGGGAGATAACAGCATTATGAAAAAGGGGAGAGTCTCCAAAGGCTCTCCCTGGAGCTGCGTTCTTCGATTAAATTTGCTATGCCACTCTGGTGTGCTGAACAAGTGGAAAGAAAGACTATGAGGCTTTTATAGAGGGTAATAATAGTCCTGAACACAGCCCTTACCAAAAGATAAGATCCATTGTCAAAACAAACAAAAGAAGCGGTATTAAACACCACTTGAAGAATACATATGAGCAAAGTTTTAAATCCCTGGCTTTTCTCATACCTTGAACCTGGCTCTGTCGCGTGGCCATGTTCTAACCAGACACCTTTGCAAGCGCCGAGGCTTCCACCGTCCCCTTTCCCCCTGTCCTGCGCTGGGGGTTTTTGTGCTGGGGTCTAGCTGTGGTTCCAGGAAAGACAGGGAAGAGACAGCCCAAGTCTGGCGTCTGCTCTGGCTGTTTTTTTCACATATTTGCTGACGATCCAGTATTTTGTTCCTATAATGGCTTTGCTGAAGGGTGCTGTAATAATTTATTGCTCGTTTTTCACAAGATGATGATGTTCTCCTGTCAAAGCTCACCTGCTGCTCACCACAGGACAGTTGAGAGCGGCATACACCTGGGCACCAACGGATCGATCCGGCAAAGCCCAGACGGCAACGTGGTAATTCCCAAAGTCACTCTTAGGCACTGGGTCAGTCGCTCCCTGCATCCACCATTCCCAGCCTTCTGCTGGCTTTGGTTTTGATGGAAATACGAGTGTCCATTTCTCTCTAATAGACATAGATGTGACCTGCAAATTAGGTAATGCAGCTGCACTCTTCCCCCAAAGTGCGAGGGTGCCGATGGCGTAGCTGTGCAAAGGGAATGTGCGTCTGGTGACAAAACTGTCTTGGGGAAAAAATGTGGCCACAAGGTAGAAATCATAAATATCTTTTTCTTCCCCCCCCGCCCCCCNCCCGTTATGATTACTGGGTTAGGAATCAACATTTGGCAGCAAGAACGGCATACGGAGGGTTGAATTTGGCTGCAAAATCCGACTACCGCTGGATATTTAAGACAGACAAAACTGCTTAAAATAGCAGGCACCTTCTGCGTGTTGCTTGTTAAATTTAAAGGCTACTTCTGCATGTCAATGTTTAAGTTTCTTGGCGGTTACGTCGCCCTTCCGTCACAACCCGCTGTCGGTACTGCCCTGCTGTCCACCTCGCTTCTGCTCACCAGAGGCCGGTGAGGCCACGGAGAGGAGCCGCTTGCTCCAACACCGACTCTCAAACTTCCCTCTGCCGACGCAGGGGGCTGCCAAGTGGCAATTAGACTGTCTGTGATACAGTCAGTGGTGGCAAACGCGACAAAAACAGGATCAAAGGATTGCCCCCCCCCCCAAAAGGCTCCCCAGCTAGGGTTTGTGGGGAGCCACGCGTGCTTCGCCACATGCCTGTGGCTGTTAGCGCAGCAGCAAAGGTGGCACCGTGCCCTTCCAAAAGTGCTTCTGAAATGCTTCTTTCCAGTGCACACTGTATGAAGCACCAAAAATGCAGTTTAAAAAACTGTAAGAAACAAGTGAAGGAGAGGGGGAGGAGCAGTTTTCGGGACCTCAGAGCAAATGGCTGCCAAGGATGATTTGGGACCTGTGATCCCGGTGGCTGAATGAAACTGAAAATGAGAGCTCAGAGGTATAGGCTGTTTTAAGTGAGAATTCACTTACAATGTTTATGAAGAAAATTAGTAATTATGCAAGGTCAGAGGATATGCTAAGATAGAACCAGTACAGATGTGGTCAGCACAGTTTCCAAGGATCAAGATATTTATTTGAGGAAACCAGGTGCTGATGTTGGATTATCTAAGAATGACCCCAGGCCATCAGGGAAGCTTGGTAAGGTGCTTAGAGACAACCCCCAGCAAAGAGAAACACACCCAAAGCTGTTTCTGAAAAGAAGAGCCAAGATTTGCTATTGCTATTATCTCTTTATCTGCCCAATAGTCAACCACAGTATGGTCATCTCAGAAAGTGAGACTGATGGAGGAATTTTGCCAGAACTTTTTCTGATACTGTGTCTTTTGTATAAATTATCCCACATACTTTTAACGTAAGTGTATGTGTGTATATATCTATGTAAAAAAAAATCAGTATGTTGCTCCAGGGAAGGTTTAGGTTGGAGATTAGGAACAATTTCTTCACTGAAAGAGTGGTCAGGCCTTGGAACAGGCTGCCCAGGGAGAGGGGGGAGTCACTGTCCCTTGAGGTGTTCAAAAATCGTGTAGACCTGGCACTGGGGGACCTGGTCTAGTGGCCACGGTGGTGTTGGGTTGATGGTTGGACTTGGTCATCCTAGAGGTCTTTTCCAGCCTTAAGGATTCTCTGATTCTATGTTTTTAGGAAGAGCAGGGCCGGTAAGAGCAATCTCTCTGAAATACATTGCAGCTACTGAAGCAGAGCGAGCTGAAGAGATTTTGGCTGAGCTGCTGTACCTGCTTTTCCTTCTGCTGCCTCCTCGCTCCCAGTACTGCCTGCCAGCCCCCGGCTCCTGCACGGCTCTGCCTCCAGCCTCGGACCCACAGCTGATTCCTGGAGACCTGCTAGCAGAAGGGAAGCTGAATCACCTCTCCTTTTCCTGGGGTCTGCTAAACTTGTTTTGGGGAGCGATCGGTGAGGAAGGGCTGGAGTGGAGGAGAGGGGAGCGTGGGAATGTGGTGGGAGTCCAGGGAACTGAGTTGATTCATTTAATACCTCAGAAAGTTCAGAAATTCAATCCTGACAAAGCTTTGGTGGTTCAGATAAGTATCTTTATAAAGGTGTGACCCTTTCAATTCTTTGTTTCAACATCTTTTTTCCCCCTCTTTTCCTCTTTACTCCTTTTCCTAAGCTTTTATTGCTTTCAGGGGACACCTTTCTTCTCCTAAATTGAATCCAGGACCTTGCTTCTGTTCCCTTCCTGCTTGTTTTACCTTTTTCTCCCCCCAGCAGGCTGTGTACCTTTCTGTTACGGCATTGTCGAGTCACTTGTGGCATTCAGTTCTTTACACTGTGCTGCGTGCCAGTGATGGAGCACGTCTCATAACGCACAAGCAATCTCAGGCAGTCAGGAGCTGAGGTGAGTCCCCCGGATCATGTCATTTGGCTGTACAAAGAAAAATGTCATTGGAGTCCCTGTATTTTGCTTCTGTTTGTTTTTTTTTTAACCTTATGGGTACTTAAAGAAAAAAAAAAAAAAGGAGAAGGGAAGGAGTCTGAGATGTACAAAAGCACGGCTTTGTGCGTAACGTTGGGTGTCGTGGGACTTGTGATTAAATCTGTATCTAACATTTGAATGGAGCAAGAGAAGATACTTTATTTCCTAAGTAAATCAAAGTGCTTCGAGATGGAATAAACTGCAAGCGTGTGCTTCCACGCTGCTCTCAGCTGCTCTTGTAGGACATCACACCCGTTCCAGGGCACAGCAGCCAGCAGCAGCCCTAATGCAACCAAATACAGGGGTTTCTTCAGCACACAACGTAGGCGTCCGATGTTAAACTTCACCTGTTAAGAGACTGATAGCGCTGCCGGATGCTGACAAAGCAAGACAAAGTAAGCCCCAGCCTTGGGAGCTGCGGTCCAGCCAAACTGGCACACCCCTCTGCCTGTCCCTCTGCCAGGACGGAGGGGACGAGCCCCCGGGGAAGCCAAGGCCATGCAGGGGGGGCGATGGCCGCTTGTTCTCCACGCTGGGCCACGGTGACATCCACCTGTGCTGTGGGTTTGTGCTGCTGGTGCTGGCAGGGAGAGGAGCCAGGGGGATGCGAAGGCAAGCCTGGGTGCTGCCGCAGGAGAGGCTGCCTCAAGGTGCGAAGCCTTTGCTTTTAACACAGGTTCCACCAGAAAGAGGTGTAAGGCAAGTTGCTGTTAAAAGGCTGCAAGAGCAGAACTCTTACAGACCCAAGGCAGTATTGCCTCAGGGCAGGAAGTTCCCTCTTCTTCGATTTCGGTTTTTCCCTTATGATTGACCTAATATTGGTTCTAAAGCTGTTTACTTAGCTGGTGCTTACACGTTTTATGAGTGATGTCACTGCTTTTCCATACGCATTTTTGGTTTTGCCAAACAGGCGTTCTGCTGCCTCGATGATGGCTGTTGCTTCAGTCCAGCTCCAGCAGACCCAAGTGTGGAGAGGCTGAACCCATGAGGACCACTTCATGACTCTGCCAGCCCGGCACAACCTCTGCTGCAGGCTGACCACAGCTAGTGCCCTGAGTGTGACGTGAATTCTTTTTATTTCTGCATTATTATTATTTTTTAATATGAATAAACGGTCACTTGTACAGAAACCCTTGGCACTAAGATGTGGTAACACTGAGGTGATCGTACCAGGACTACAGAAAAGACATATGTGTGCAATGTTAAAAGCAATACCAGTTTGGAGAAGTCTAACAGACTGTTATAGGTATTAGCTGGAGGAAGTAACATATTAAAGTTGCTTTATTTTACTATTTATGCCTCCTTGGACCGGCCTGCCTGGAATTGTGTTGCTGCCTTTTCCTTTTTGCCCCGGCAGGCTCACCTGCTGGAAAAGCCCAAACTTCCAATTTTGATAAAACTTCTGTGCCAAGATACATCTCCATTTCAGGATGAAATTAATGCTCAGGGTAGAAGAATGGAGAAATAGCAGTCTGGTCAGATTATTCATCTTGGGTGTAGGAGATTTCACCTGCAATGTTCTGTATCTGAAGCAGGCAGATCACAGGGACAGACTCGAGTCCCTGCACCCTGGTGGACGTCCCGATCACTTAGCAACAGGCAATGCTGGGGTATGATCTCTTTTTTGTCAGAAATATGACAAACCTCGCTTTCATCTGCACTGACAACATTGCTGGAATCCCAAGTGAGTCTTTGATTGGAAAAGACTGTTCAGCTCTACTCTCAATTTTCCGTTGTGTTATCTAGGAAGACCTACTTTCTTTTTATCCAGGCACGCAGGATCATCCAGAGTTTCCAGATGCATTCACACCGAGGTGAGTGAGCCAGCTCAGGTTGTGTAGGACTTTAATTTGTCTGATCTATGTTAAGTATCTTTGCAGGACTGAAACAATCTCTGTAAAGCTGCCATCAGTGATTTCATGCTTGTCATGAACTTCGAACGCTCTTCTCTGAACCAAAGCACAACTCAGCCAGGACAATTTTAGTTGATGCTCCTCAAACAGCTGCAAGACCTGGCAGACAGCAGAGTGGATGCTTTTTCCATTTCAAGACAATGCCTTAGTTTGTTCCAGAATTTAAATTAAAAAAAAAAAGTTAGAAAACAACATCTTGCACAGAAACAAGATGCTCACTTATTTTCTGACAGAGTGGAGAGGCCCTTGGGGGATCTTGAAAGCATCTACAGCCAGAAGGCATGTGTGAGGTGCAGCAGGACGACAGTCTTGCAGCAGGAGGAGAGGCTTGTAGCTTCTCCACATGACAGAGTCTGGCAGTCTAAGTCAGTAATTGTTATGTTTAAAAAACTGTTGTAGCAAGTAGGAAGGGAAGCATAAAACCTTGGAGATATTAGAGTATCTATGATTTTTTAAAAAATATATTTAAATGAGAGTTTTCACAAGAATTTCTCCTGTTTACTGTGCATTTATAACCAGGACTGCGGCTGTTGCTGCAGATGGAAGGGTTATGGAAGGACTTCAGAGGCTAGCGTCCTCCCTGCCAGTCCTTCCACCAGTTTCCTTCTGTGGGAAGAGCTACATTTTTCCCCTCATACTGTCTGATATTCCCCCTCCTGCACTTCGCTGATTTATTAGTTTCTCTTTTCCCCCTCTCTGTCTGACAACGCCGCATGGGCATGGATCAGGGAAGAACATGCCAACTGCTGAGATCCTGCGGTGCGTGAGCAGATGCTCTGTCGATCCACGCGGCGCTGAGCTGTCCGGCAAGGTCTGTACCCGAGCTGTGCTGACACCGCCTCCTGCAAACCAGTATAACCAGGCAGGGCACATCCAGGTAGAGGGCTATGCGTCTGTATTAAGATAACACTTTTTCCTGATAAAAATCAAAGTTTGTGGGTGCATTTACAAATAGTAGCGCAGACACTCAGCAGCTTCATAGCTCTGCCGCTGCAGCCACCGTTAATTGTCTAAAACACTAAAGGCAGGCTGCCGTCACCTCTGACCGCGTCATCTACAGTTCTGCGGGACAGGAAAGATGAGAGGATGGACAGGGCTGACAGTGAGCTGGGGAAGGAGGAAAGATCAGGAGTTCAGTTTTGGTCACTTTAAACTGGAATTTCAATGGGTACATTGAGGAATAGGCATCAACAGAGTGAGTAACAGGCAAAGAGGAGTGAAAGAAGACAAATTGTGACTGGAGATGTAAAGCTGAGAGTGATTTGTATAAAAACGGACATTAAACTGTCTGTGTGGCTAAGCTGCTGAGCCACTGGCCTCCTTGTCAGGAGAAGTCGGAGGTCCGTTGTAGGATGTTCTGCAGAAGATGAAGACGACACAGGAGGAAAGTGATAACTGAAGGGGAACAGTAAGAGAAGCAGAAACTTCCAGAAAAGCTGATGAGTCCTGGGATTTAGTCAAAGGATGAGTAGAGGTTGCTGAAATAGGCTTGAAACAAAGATGAAAATTGTTGACAGAATTAGAGAACTGGCCTTAATTTCCCTGAGAAAAGAGATCTTCTCACTGGTGTACGGCAGGATTGTCCTGTCTTGAGCCATTCTGGGCTATATTCCAGATTAACTAACAGTCAAATGTATTGTGCAGTTTTATTATCTGAGAATAAAAGCTTCAGACTGTTGCTCTGGGTGGATTAGGCCACCTTCAGAGATCCCTTCCGACCTCAGTTATTGTCTGACTCTTATAGATACCACTAATGTAAGTATATGGTAAGGCTATTTGAAATGCTCAGCAGCTGCTGAGCCATACTCATACAGATCTTTCTGTTGTTGTTTATTTTTTAAGGAAAACTATCTTTCAGTGCAGGAAAATGTTATATCTGTATTATATCATAGCAAAGAGGTCTCAGGAAAACCGCTCTAATGTATTGTGAAAAGAAACTTGGTGTTGCACATCACAGGTTGAGGGGTAAGGAATTGCTATCGGCGTCGCTGCACAGGTGAAGACAGTGAGAAGCTCAAGGTCTCATCGAAGGTCTGTGACAGAGCTGGGAGCAGAGTCCAGGCCCTTGACTCCAATCAATACATTAAAAACACCAATGACCACCTCGCTTCCCTCTTTTTCCCTTGCACACTGCCTCAGTGAGGGACTCGCTACTTTGTTAATAAGCTTGTGAGATTAATCAGCACTGCCGAAAACATAACGGCCCTTGCAACAGCACCGTTTTTAAACGGCAGTTTAATTTTCTCTAAAATTTCAGGTGATGAGTGGTGCTGATGGCATTGAGAAGCTGCTCCGTGAGGAGGTGAGGTGGGATTGAGTCCTGCTGCACGCTCTCTCACCTTTCTGTCTCGCTTGTACCCGGGAAAGTCAGCAGAGAGCAAGTGATGCATTTCTGATTGCTGCCTTTTACTTTTGCAAAATAACTTCCTAAAGCCAATTTGGAATTTTTACAGGACCAGCACTTACAGCGGAGATGCTGCCAGCACAAACAGACAATAGCAGATATGATAATAAATGATTTTAAAGGATCTGGTTTGCACTGCTTCCAGTCTAGCAGGAGAGCTGACAGATTTGCTGCTGAGCAGAGGTTGCTGGTAAGTAGTTGAATTCACAGTGCTCGTTTCCTTTTGCAATGTATTTACCAGTAAGCCTCATTTTTGACTTCCCAAGTCAGAAGAGCCTCAGCCTCTTGCTGGCGCTGAGCGAAAACGCTGCCGTTGCGTGCTAGTGGTGTTAGAATAGGGCTTCTCATGCGCTGCCACATCATTTTTGCTATCATCAGTTCAAGGAAATGGACACTTGATTCATCTTCTCGCATATATTGATTCAATCCTCCTTTTAATTTAGCACTGGAGAAGGCTCTTAGCCTCCATTCACATTTACAATAAGATAATATAACCTGATAGCTGGTCTGCCAATCCATTATGGAAGAGGGATAAAATAGTTTTGTTTCTGTATGTAAGGATCTATTGACTTGTTCTCCTCAGCCGCATTTATAGCAGTTGCTGTCCTCAGTACTGTATGTCTTAATAGGGTTTCGCCTAGGTGGAGTATTGATGAAAGCTCCTTCTGAGGAGCAGAGATAAAGGCATGGGTAATGCCTTTCACTCTAAACAGGGATCCAGCTTTTCTCCTTGAACTTCTATTAGCTGTATTCAGAGCGCTGCAAAACAAATGCCGTCTCTAGCATCGTCATTAATCATTCTTTCACAGTCTTCAAAGTGCAAGAGGCTGACTAAGCCTCCTCCTGGCAGCATCCCCCACTCCATCAGCATCGCTCAGGTCCCCTCTAGACTGGCCTTCAGCCACATCACCCACATCTGAGTTCCAGCACAGCGCACTCTCTGCACAGCAGATACTTGATCAGACCATCCAGACAGGCTTGTGGACTTGAGAACGGCTCATTTATTTCATGTATTACTGTGAGCTTGTCCTGTCTCGCCCCAACACACAGCTGTTGCCTTAGGCAGCTCCATGCCGTCATGCTTCCTCTGTGCCCCCGCTCCGTTCCGGGCCTCATTACTCACAGATTAGTCACACCCAGATCTTTAAAGAAGCAATCCCTAGGCATGTACTCAAGAACACTTTCCTTTAATTCAGAAACCAGTGATCTTCTCTTAATTCTTAGTTTGGGATGGTCTTTGAAGAGCAGGCACACGGTGCCCTGCTGTTAGAACTGCAAGCCCTGGTGGAGTAGAGGGATATTTTCTCCACTATTTAAAAGCAGGCGGGAGGAAGAGAGGGGAAAATCTCAGAGGTTTTGCTCAAAGAGTATGAAACCCCAATGCATTCTGCCATGCTACGCGCAGAAGCGTTGGTTGCCCCTCCATTCCAGCGTGTGTGGAAGCCCTGTGAGGCGGTCAGGAGTCAGTGCGTTCTGCAAGAGAAAAGCTGGCGTGTGGGGGCGGATGCATTTCACTCCCACACTTCACCCATTCCAGTGTCCGACGGGGAGCTCGAACATGCTGCTGGTCTTTGTCAGCCCTCCTATACTAAATTACCAAAAATACACAACAGCCAGCAACAAACATTACATCTATCTATGCCCATAACAGACTACCCATAAACCAATAATTAATTTGCAAAGTGGAAGATGAGATATACACAGTGGATATATATTTTTTTAAATATTGCCCCAGACCTGCCTTTACTTGTAATACAGTGACGGGGATCCATTTACTATTTATTTTTGTTTGTATTTCTCATACAGAATAAAATATATCAAAGATTAGTAAGATTTTTTTTTTTACATTGCTTGGAAAAAAAGTTTTTCTTTTGTGTGATAATACACTTTTTCTTAAAAAAAAAGTTAATGTCAAAAAGTCATGATTCTAATTGTTCTTGCCATGGAAAAGGTACGACTGAATTAAATTAATACATAGGAGACTTGTTTCGTTCTGCAGTAACTACTCCTGTTCTTTGAAAGGCCGTCCTTTTTTGAGTTCCTTATCTGAAAAGGTTTACCATGTCTTCATGCAAGTAGTTGTCATGCTTTAGAAAAATCACAAGCAGCAAAAAGTCAGAATTGTCAGTTCAGAAGACACTGCTTGTTCCACTGGGTAAAACAGAAAGCAACGCTGGCAAACGATCTTTAGGAAAAAAAAAAAAACAAAAGCCAAAAAACCCCAACCCGATGGAAACAGCAGCGCAATGAAGATAAAAAGGGTTGCAGGCTTTATTCTCATTGAAGGTTGGCAACAGGAAATCTGTTGGAGTAGAAGAAGAATATCTGATAGGTCATCTGTTGTGTAATGAAGAATAGAAGACAGAAGACAAGCTAGGAGAAGCAAGGTGATTCCAAACCTCGGAGGAATGTAAGATCTTATGAGAGAAACATGAAAGCAATACCTTTATAAACTGACCAAATTTAATTTACTATCAATGAGCCTTGTAAGACTGCAAGCTGACAAAATCCATTTATAATGTTATGGGTAAGGCTGAAGTCATACATTTTTCTCCTGTGGAATCACTTTATTATGTATTTGTTTCTTTTTTGTGCAGGTTTTCTGATTAAAAATTACCACTAAGATGTCAAATATTTCCTTGTCCTCTGATATCTGGGCTTAGTTACCCAATAACTTATTCTGCCTATCTGTCTTCTTTAGTCACAATAAAACGTGTTTTCAAAGGATGAACAAAAGCAGATAAATATGCTGTCATTTAATATGCATGGTTTTCACCAAAATGTCCATATTGTTCTGCTCTGTACGTTCCTTGAGAGACGCTGGAGTTGTCAGTTTGTTTTGTTGCAACGTTTTAAATGCTTGGTCTCGTGATCAATGAGCACCATAGCACTCGCATTTGTGATTTCAAGTAGAAAGTCAGGAAATGTTCTGCATGAGGTCGTGGTCGCTTTTTCTTTTAATTTGTGACACTTTGAGAGATGTGTAAACTGGATTTTCTATGCTGGGAAGACCTTTGGATGAGATGTGATAAGAGCGGATTGATGCTGCGCTGTGGGAATGCTTCGGGTACCAACACCCCCAGGCCAGGCTGCGTTCTCATTTGCTGTGTGTAGAAAGGGAAAATGGTTTCTAAATAGATTTTCAAATTCAATGGTGGCCACTAAGTGACTCACTCGTGTTGGTATGCTTCTGAGGTCATTTTTACAGACCTAGTAGGAATCTTTGCTCTCCACAAACAGAGCTGTTTGCCCTGGGAGGAGATGCTGAGCTTTGTTGTTGTGAGGTTTAGTTCAGGGCGAGGAAGAAATGACCAAGTCCCACCAGCTTCTGAGCTTTATAGACGTGGGATTCATCAGCAAGACTCCTCTCTGGTCTTCTACTTCATGGAAAGGAGTTGAGGCTGGAGTTCAGCATTTCTTTGCAAGCAAAATGGGTGAAGCAATCAGAGGAGAGGGGGAAGCTTCCCGTTACAGACAATAACAGCCCTTGGAGAACTGTGTCTTGTTTTAACTCTGATGTAAAGGGGCAGGTCTGCAGTAGGAGAAGTCCCTTCTCCTTGACCATGGCAAAAATGGCTAGGAAACGTAAGGTTCATTTTATAGAGGGTGTGAGCTGAATGGGGGGGTTCACCACAGCACTGCTGGAGGGCCAATCTCTTTAGCACCAGAGGGTGAGCCCACGGCAGGGACTCAACTTGGGAGACACTGCTGCTAAGTGCAAACCAGCTTCTAAATGGCTTAATATGGAAAGACGTCAGTGTTGTGATGTCATAGAGGTACAGTAAACCAAAAAGTGAGTTAAAAAGGAGCATTGTATTACATTGTGACGCTGTATTACAATTCCAGTTCTTTGCCAGAAAAATTTCTCAACCCATTATGAGAAGGGGCTCTGTGCGTGGACACGCTAATTTTATTTCATCTTGATTTAGAAATCTAATAGAAGACCAGCTAAATAAGGCTAAACCACTTGATTCTGCCATCCGTTTTTAAATGCTGTAAAATAAGAAGATTATGTTACCCCTTTCCCCATAAATCAGGATTAAACTTGCTTTTTCAGGTTTTTGTGCCAACAAAATCCCCAATTTGCTGGGCTCAAATTCTCTAATCGGAAGCCAGAGGCCAGAAGTAGCGATGCACTTCAGAAACGGCAGTGGCTGGGTTATGTACGTGGAAGAATTAGGACTTTTTTTCTAAACTATCAGGACACTATTCCTCCTGCCATGGGAAGAGCATGTTTCTCATCTCTATAACCATTGTACTTTCTCAGCATGGTCCTTGTTGCCTTCTTTCTCATGTACCTGTGTTAGAATCGGAAAATTTCACCTGCAGCACAGCATGCATCCATTGAAATCTGTGCCAACGTGCTCATATTATTTTTAAGAGAATGTAAGTTTTCCTTCACAAAATTCCAGTGGGCAATGAATTAAAAATGACAACTCTATATACAGTGAAAACAAGAAAATAAAATATACAAAACATTGCTAATGATCAGTTCTTGAAAAATTTACCAGACACATACTACCCAGGGAGCTAAACTCATTAGCAGAGACTGATAGGAAAGCTGAGATACTCCAGGATGAGGCTCAGACACAACATATTCAAATGAAATCTCTTCAGCAAAATTGTTTTGTTTCCTTCACAGAAATATTTGGCTACAGCATGTTTGCCTTTAAAAAAATAAAAAGTAGCGGGGAGGTTACAGCATCTCATTAATCAGCCATCCCGATGTTTACGTGCTCAGGAGCTCTTCCCTCCTTGGGGAAGGCAGAGGAGTTCCTAATGATGGGCCGGAGATGTTCCCCGTTTTATCAGGTGGGTCCTGGTGCCGTTCTGCTCGGCCGCAGCCCGTCCCCGGGTGATCCGCACGTCGCCTTCTCTCCCGGCGGAGCCGGTGGGGAGTTACAGAACCAGGGCGCGCTGCAAAGTGACACAGGCCATCTATACGGTGCCAAGCACGCTGTCAGCACTCAATAAATTGTAATAATTAATAGTATCTGGATGACCTCACTCGATGGCTGCATGACAGTGGATATATTGGATGACAGTATGCGCCAATCCATTAACGTAACAGAGCTGCCTACGTACTACGTGTGGCACTGGAATGCTGACACCTTCCAGAAACAGACAGTTGTTTCACACCTCATTTGCAAACTAAAGGAGATATGAAATGAATTAAACTTCCTGCAAACACTCAGGAGGTTTACAGAGAGTCCTATCTCTAAGTCTACTGTACTATTTGCATAAAAGAATTCAGTATCAATGTAATTATTAATGATAATTCTAAAGTAGTTGTGCTGCTTCAGGATTTTTCAGATTAAGGATGTAATGAATTAGTAATAAAATCCTAACACAAATTTATTCCTAAATACAATTTCCTTTCCGGTTGTGAATCTCCTTGTATTTATTATAAAAGATGTACTTGTTGAAACAGCTTTTCTCCGGCGGCGTGGTTTAAAGATGCATGTCCTCGGGAAAGTCAAATTTCTATTAGCAAACCACTTCAGGAAAAGTCTGCCTTTGCTTTGAGCACAAGAGGGATTTGACTGATGTGTCCTTCCACACGGCAACAATCAATGTCATCTAAATATCCTCCTCATCCTCAGCCTTACTCTCCGTGCGGCGCAGGCAGCGGCAGCCGGCCGTGCCAAGGAAGGAGACACCTTTGAGAAGCTGAGCTGCTCCTCTCCCTAATGAAGCCCATTAGCCTGCAGCAGGACCCAGCCTAATAACCATGCCTAAGTGAGAAAGTCAGGCCTGTTTGCTCTTGATTGCGCCTCTTTGCTGGCTGCCTCCGCTCTCCCAATGTAAATCCTCCACCTTCCGAAAGTCGTTAACACATACCTTTTTATTTGTTCCCTTTGCATGCCATTAAGCCTGTGTGACACCGCACATCTGCGCCTCAGCATGCCTTTTCTGCAGACCAGTGAGTCATTAGGAGAGATAAGATGAGTCCCAGATGTTGAAGAAACATGGTAGCACTTCGTGGATTACAACTGGGACGAATAAAAGCCAAAATTTTAAGGTTTATTGGGCACCACAAGGTAAGCAAGTTCATTTAGTTACACGGAGGTGGTGACACCTTTGAATTTAAGTTTTTTTCTTTTCAAAGCCCATCTCTTGAAATTGTTTCCTTTTGAAATAGTTTTCAACCGGTGAAGGTTGAAGCCTAGCTGCAAAGTAGGAAAACCTTCTGTTTTCTCCTCTCATCTTTTCTCTTCTCGTTGCTCTCTCCCCACCAGACAGCTTCTGCTCACCGGTACGAATTCAGTATTTTCTGAGCTGAGCTATTCTGACTTTTGAAAGATGCATTTTTCCTGGGAAATTACAGGGTTTTGTCATGAGATATAGAGCAGGTTACAATCTTGTGTTGGTAATTTAGATAATTTTTTGTCTGTTTTGATGTTCTGTAAAATTAGAAAAAACAGAATTTAGTTAATCTGGTTGGTCCAGTAAAATCTGGATGCCGGTTTCGTTCACAACAGAGGTCTGCTTCCTTATTAAATGTCCAGATGGATAGATACCTTCCTGGTTTGATGGTGAGATCTGGCTCTGAGCCCTGGTTTCCCATCTTTCCCCTGGATGTGGTCATACTGTACCCACCTGTCCTCAGCAGGAACCGACCACCCAGTCCAGTCCTTCCAGGGAGGCTGATGGACCTGAAATTTTCCATAACCTCAGGAAAAATCCCCGTACACTATATATCCTGGCACCCTACCCTGTGGTAATTCCCGGTGACAAGGTAAAGGCTAAATGTTGTGCCCCCATCACAGTGACCCACCAGGTGGCAGGAACCCACCCTGGAAATACCTTGAACTCTGCCACGGATGAACACGTTATCATCTTCCTGCTGTGGCAAGGCTCGCACTTAAATGGGTGAAACGTTGCTAAAATATTGATTACTTGGCATGACAAAAATCCCAGAGGAAGAAGTACTTTTGTCCTGGAACGCTTCCAGAGAAATTTCGCACTGACAGGATTGTTTAATGATATTACTATGAAAAAGAATTGATGTTTGCTGCAAATGAAGATATGCTCTTATTCCATTCTCAACTTTGGCCTCCAGAGAACTAATTTACCAAGACATACTTTTTCTTGTATTTAAGACCACTGGAGCACACACTTGACATTAGACGTCCTGATCTGTGTTAATGATGGCCCTGGTAAAATTTTCATATACGAATGTATTTTTCGTAGTGATCCAATTTTCTGTTCAGATTGTATTAGCATATTTAACGTGACTAAGAGTGGATTCCTGTTTGTTTCAAGCCACCCCAGGAGCTCTGGAAAAGTGAACTTGCGTTTTCTCCGAGTTACCTCTGGAAGCGAGAGCTACTGGCTGTAGTATGTCCCAAGCGCAGGCAGAAGAGACTGCTCTAACACAGTGCCGTATTTCAGTCCTACAACTGAAAGGTTAATTGTCTCTAAAATTGTTTGCACATGGGCAGAGCTGCAAGTCCACATGCTTATTTTGCTTTCCTTTCAAGCTGAAGTGTGTGGAGAATCAAAACGTCCAAATTGTTTATTTCAGGTTTTAGGCTGTAAATGGCTTGTTACTACCACCAGTAGTCTTTCTGAAGGAAACAGTCTTAGAGGAGCTTTAATTTATGCCATGAAGAGGGGAAAAGGAAGATTAGTGGTTAATTTTATTCTAGGAATACATAACTGCTTGGAGCTCTTTTGAAATGCTATTTTTAAAACCAGCCACAAACAAATCCTGCTTTGTCCTGAAATGTGGGATCCCCACCAGCAGCAGCCTCAGGACATCTGGGCATGGGTCTGCACCCGACATGAACCTCAGCGTAAAACCCTGAGGCAGAGATGCTGGTTAGACCCAGCAGTCACTCCTAGGCTTGGAAAAGCCTGAGAGTTCAGACATAAAGCATGTGGGTGTTTTAGATCTGGAAAAAGAAACTATATTTGTTGTAGCAACAAGTTTTATAAGTTCCTGGAATTTTGCTTCACTAAAATGTAGAAAATACCAAGGTAATCTTGAATATATTCTGTATGACGTACTGAAACTGGACAAAAAAATTGGGTAAATTACTGTAATGTTGGTTAATGATTAGTTAAAATGTGCGTCACGAAGTAACACTGCAGATACTGGGATGAGCAACCAGGTCAGCGTGAAGACCACGATGGGCAGCTGCCACAGCTCTGACCTGGCCACCCACGGGAGTGAATGGGAAAAGAAGGAATACCTGATATTCCTCCTGGGATCTCTTGCAAGATCACTGGCGCTCCTCCCCATGGCTCTGCAACCTTGGCAGCATCACAGAGCGTTATTGCCCCCACATGGGGGAGAAATCTACTTTTCTGTGTTTTGATCTCAAGGAGGAGGCAGGGAATGTCTTGCCACTCTGAGACTCGGGTTCTGGGACAGCAGCTCCTACCTTGGGAGGAGCCAGGTCATTATTTAAGCTAAGCTGCCTGGGAAACTCTGAAGGAGGAAGTTATCTTCTGTAAATTTGTCTTTTAGCATGGATTTTTTCAACTCTCTAGAATTTTCACTGTGAAAAGTGCTGCAAGCTTAGTATTTGAAAACGTTCTTTTTTTTTTTATTTTTTTAATCTTGATATTTTTGCACCCTGGAAAGCAGCTTTCAGCCTACCCCAGCTGCCTGCCTCACTGTAGCATTTCAGTTGAGCCCTGCTCTCAGGAGTTTTCCTGGTAACCTCCAGCCGCTGGACCCAGCGCTGCCAGCGATGCTTCAGCGGGGTCGCGGTTAGGGCTGATTTAGGACCTGATGCTGCGATGTGCTGAGCGCTGCCGCATGTTCCCGAACATGCTTTTCTCTGTTCTCTTTCATGTGCTCAGTACCTCCACGGATCAGACACCGCGTGGCTCGTC
Organism: Psophia crepitans; assembly: GCA_013399095.1. Lineage (NCBI taxonomy): Eukaryota > Metazoa > Chordata > Aves > Gruiformes > Psophiidae > Psophia > Psophia crepitans. Next base: position 793,120 of record VWZZ01006234.1, on the reverse strand, counting down.
CGCGCTCAGTCTCTTTTGGAATTGAATCATGACCCTACAAATATTAAATCACCGTATTCTGTAAGAACAACGTGAAATGCTGATTGCCTGCAGATGTTGGGGTTGTCCTGAAGAAACAGTCAGTGTCTTGACTCATCCTAAAAAATGTTCAACATCTGTGCAAGCACTTTAAAATGTGGTATATAGCAGGTAATTAGCACCACACGCTCCCATTCATATTTATTAATTAATTTGGTTTTGCTTGCTAAGGTGGTGTAAGAATGAAGCTGTTTAGTATTCGAAATCTTCTGGTTTTCAGCCCATATAATATTTTCGTATTTCTACCAGTTGCAAGACTTCTCTGTTTATCAGTGTGTTGTTTCACCTTTTGTTCCAAGCAGTTGTTCCGCTCACAAAATAGCTCCATTATCCGTGCATTTGCCTGTTTGCTGTAATGAAGACAACTGGATTCGTAATAGTCTATTAAATGGTCTATTAAATAATGTAGTTGCTGGAGGGACCCTGGTAATACTGTATGGAGCGGCAGGGTAATAATTCTGCGATTCAGATGTTGCGTGGATTTCCTTTCTATTACAGCTGTTTGAAATGTTTTCTTGAGAGTTTTCATAAATCTCGCTACTTCTCGGCTGGCCTGCAGCCAGGAGGGATCCACTTGTTTTACTAGAACCTGAGACATTCAGCAGATGGGCCAAGTTCTTTACTGTTGGAACTGCGAGCCCATCGTCAAGTTTAATGACTACTGCCCCACAAGATACAGAAAATACGTTGGCTGGTCCGGCCACCTGGCTGGAGCTAAATTCACGGTTTTGATTACAGGAGATGTAGATCTGGATTAACTTCAGTGACCAAAGGTGCGTATTGACTTTTCTGGATGTGATAGCAGAACTGGTCTGAGGGTCTGTTGACCTCAATCTGTGAATATCTATGAGCAGCAATTATTTGTGTTGTAGTTTCATCTAAAATGGGATCTCCACGTATCAGGGGGCGTAAAAACCTACTGCCCATCTCTGTGCTTCTAAGGCTTTATCTTCAAACACAGAAGTGGTGAGCCAAATTAAAAGATTTTAATTGGCACACAGACTGTGTAAGCGACTTGCTCATGTTGAAGCAGAGCCTGAAAATTATGTTTCTTGACTCATACCCCAATACTTTGAGACCAAGACTTAAGTTCCCTGTAAGAACTTGAGCCTAATGGCATGTGAATGAACCTGCTGAGGTTTCTGTATAAGTATTTTTCTGAATTGAGGATTAACTCACTTGCCATTAACCGTGGTGCTAGTTGTTAGACCTCGCTGTACTCGTATGGTTTAAAACGTGTACTCAAATAACATTTTTGAAAGTTTTTCTTTTTTTTCTCCACAAAGAGAATAGTTCTCCTTTTTCCTCTGTTCTTCAGTTTTTCTCCTCCACCTCTCAAATACTGAATTTACATTCCAGTTTATACATTGTTACTCCAAATCTTCATCATGATAAAGCACCGTTGGAAGTCTGTGCAATGAAATGTTTTTTTGGGACAAGTTCTCCTGCTTCATTAGAAGATGGACCTTCACTGGGATGTGATAAAAAATGAGCAGTATTAAAACCCAGCACTCTTCCTCTTTCCTGTCCCATTGAAGTAGAAGTTTTCAGTAGGCATTAAAAACACTTCAAATGGAATGACAGCAGCCATGAAGGGAACTTTGCTTAAAGTGTTTCTGTTGGTAAGAGTTTTTACTGGCATGACTGTGTTTTATATCTCTAACAGGCAATTATTTTGTTCTCTGCCCTTTGAACCAAGCAGGAGAGCGTGTTTCTGCTTTGCTCATATTTTGATTCATTTAAAACTCGACTGGATGCCGTCTTTCTGTCTTATGGTCTTTCTGGACTCAGAGCTGCTCAGAAGCCCACTGCGCTCTCAGGGTAAGAGCTTGTTTCCATCCCAATTTTGGCTCAGTTCAAGTGATTCTGTCCTCTTGTCATGTGAGGAAGGAGAGTGATGGGGTGTTTGCGTTATGCCTCTCCCAAGGTTGGATGGTTTGATAGCATTGTTCCCTTTTTCCATCAGGTTTTGTTCTGTATTCTGATATAATTCTATATTCAAGAGATAAGTTGTTTCCAAAGTAGACGTGATATTTCTTTTCTACATGAACCGCCTGTTGATGTTTGTATTCATAGGTCTCCTTTCTGTGGCATTCCTCACGCAGGGACTCTGGTGGAGTTGGGCTACTGGAAGAGCTGAGATCCTGTGGATGACCCTCTACATTGTTTGATGGTCCTGATTCCTCTGTTCATCATCATTTTGCTCGTTATCTGAAAATCGGTATACCTTTTTAAGTACCGTGTTGTTTCCTTCCGCTCTCACTTGCCCTAACAAATTATTGGATGTGTTCCTGAGACCTCTCTACATTAAGATTTTGGTTTTGTTTACACTGCATATTGCTGTTTCAACACGTAATTTCCTTCAGTGCTTTTGCTGTGCTGTCTTGGTATATTCCATTTATTCTGCAGGATCCATTTTTTTAAGTACATTCAAAACTTCCTGGTGAAGTTAAAATTCAGACTACTGCTGACTCTAGGGATCAGAGACCTTCAAAAGCATTGCAATTCTGTCCTGTCCTGGGAGTGCCTTAAATTGCTAATGGAGATGTGTCTTGAGAGCACAGAAGCTCAAAAATTAAAATCTCGGAGTGGTGTCTTCAGAATTTGAGGTCAACGCTTTTTCTTGCTAACTGTGCATCAACCCAGCACAGTCCGCTCAGTTCAGACTGAGCGCTAGTTGAAGCCGTGACATCCTCCTGCTGACAACAACTCTACAATTACGTATTTTGGGTACGGAACTTGGAAAAATCTGGTGTAGCTGGAGAGTGAGGTCGTGTGTTAGGAGCCAGGGATTTATTTTATTCTGTGGTTATTATATGATGGGACTTATTCTGAAAAAATGCTGGTTTTACTTAAACTGGTTACCTGCAATTTGTTCACAGTGTTGTTTCAGTTGGAAATCACATTTCCTTATGTTATCAACCGCGTACAGCCATGCCATGGGTTCGAACGGCGCTGGTTGCTTCCTGAGGCTCCCTGGGTATCTGCGAGTGAGTTATGTGGTGTGATTACCTGCAGCTGGTGCAGCGGTCAGAAAGGATGGCTTTTGAAAGATCATGCAAGATGGTTTTGATAAATTCAAAGTTTGAGAGGTTTTAGTTGCTTTTCATTAAAAAACTATAAAATAGAAGACTGTCCGTACGTTATAGAAGGAATTTTTTTGTCTCGTTGAGAGATGGCAGATGGAGAAACAGGAATTTTACATTTCAGTGATACCTGGCATGTTGTATGTGTTAATGTCCTGCTTCCCATCTTCAACAAATCTCTAAATTTAGAGATGACACAGTGCTAAGATTACAACCCATATCATGATCCGTGTCTGTGGTTGCTTTCCGTTCTGCATGTGTGTGACTACGTTTCCCAGACTCATCTGTGCGTTTTTGCCACTCTTTTTTCCTGCCAGTCTGGAGGCACAGGTGAAGGTTTGAATTTCACTTTGGCTTTTCTGTGGCATGTTGTGTTTCTGTTCACTGTTGGTGTTTTGAGCCAGTGCTCTGCTGTTGGTGTCCCAGTGCTCCTATTTCCTTCGATACGGTGTTTGGGGATGCTGGTTGGGTGTTCAGAGAACTTTTCTGGTGAGATGGCTGCTATAAGCGCCTCTCGGACTGCAGAAGGAGCTGCCATTAGTTGCTGTAAGGTTTTCTCCACCGGCCGCTGTCGAGGACAAAGGCAGCGGACAAGCTGAACACAATAGATGTTGTTGTTGGTTTTGCTGACATTCAAAATCCACCTTTTCTGACGTGACAGAAAATGTTTGTGTCAGCTGAAGAGATGAGGTCCTTATTTCCCTGAACATCTCAAATGGATATGAAAGCAATATTTTGCTGTGTCTGATTTATGGGCAAGTGTTGCCATTGCCAGTAGATTATCTGGACTGATAATAGATTTTTATTTGACGTTGCGGAGACTTGTTACAGATGTGTGCTTCTTTCTCTTATCTTCTTCCAAAAGATTTGTACGTTCTGGCAGACACGACAAGCTTTCGTTCTGGGTTGGGAAGAGAACAGAAAAGGTTTCTACTGTTTGCGTGAGCCACCAGAACTGTATCAGCTTTCTTTGGGCTTGCTGCTTGTTCAGGATTTGCTTCTCCCCTCCAGTCCTGGGAGGGAGCTTTTATTGCCATTGCAGGTGATGAGACTGGATGACTCGCTCACCAGTTCGCCTTGCTGACCTTGCTGGCATGTAGTAAAGCTGCATGTGTGTCTGAAGGTTTTGTCAGCTCATTTTTAGGTCATGTTTGGCATCAAGGACTGGCTAAGAGACACGCTGTAGTTTGTTTTTATCGATTTCTTTGTGCCAACCTTTCACACCAGCAGGTTTTCTGCTGCTCCCAAAGTCAGCGCAGGGATATTTGCCAGGGGAGCAGGCCTTGGCCAGGGCATGGCTCTGCCCCATCCCCACCTCTTTCTGCTTCTATGGATTTCAAAAGCAGTGTAATATGGTAGATTTACACCCCGGAGTCGGTTTTTATGTCACACCATGTGACGGGAGCTGGTGGTTCGCTTTCTGCACACGTCAGCAGGATTCGACCGTTCAAGAGATGGTGTGTGGCATGTGTGGCACGGTCCTGTGCAAAGCCCAGGCTGGTCTACGGGCACATGAACCTGGTCTTGTGTCAGCAGGGGAGTAGAGGGGACTGGGAAACCTGGGAGAAGCCCCAGTGATCGGCTTTGCGGGTGCTTGGAGGCCTGCTCCGGCGCGACGGTACCTGGGTGCGGAGGGATCGCCTCCTATTCGGTAAAGATTCTCACAGGACCTCGTCCTGGGGACGCCTGGACAGCAAGATGCGACCCCAGGATGATATTATTCAGGTTGGCAAATAGATAAATTGAGGATTCTTGCTGCGGGAGGAGCTGTCCTTGCTTGCAGGGAAGTGGTAGCAGTGGTTGCAGGGCCGGGCTGGGAGGTGGTGGTCCTCACAACCCTGCCCTGTGCAGCGCGGTGGGAGCGTGCAGCTTTCCCAGCCTTCCACCCGATGGCAGCACAGCTATGGATGTCGCGCAGCCCTGCCTCTGCCATGGCCTTGCCTCCCGCCGCGCTGCCCAGCTCTCCAGCGGCGCTTTTTCCACAATCCAGATATAATTCCACTTTTCCTTTTTTTTTTCCTTTCTTTTTTACCCCTCCATCATATTCTCCAGCGCTTTTGTTTAAATCCTTTGTTAAGATCCATATTTAGTAAATAAGTCTCACAGTTAAGGCTTATGGGAAAGTGCTGCAGCACCGTATAAAACAGACCTAAGAAATTCTCGGCATGTGGTCAAAAAATCCATTTTCTGAGTGGATGAAACTGGGTTTTAGAGTTTATACTTGCGCTATTGCAACTAAATTAAGTCATGAAAGAGGATAATACAATGTACCATCATTTTAAAGTAATTTAATCATGAAAACTAAAAATTTGGAAGCAAACAGATATTTTACTTAATAGAAACCATCTGCACTGTACAGTAGGCAAATTGTATAAAAATGAATAAAACTGTCTCTGGAGGAAAATGACTCAGGCACCAGCTTATATAATGAAGATGTATATGTGCCTTTTAGCATTTGCATTGTCTATTAGACTAGGTAAATCGCAGCACTAGTGTAAGTGAAACAGTTACAAATTTTATTACCATCATATGACTGATGACAAAGGCAGTAATAGAAGTAATGCCTATTAGAGGGGGCTTGTTCCAGGCCCTAAATAGCTTTGAGCTTTGGACCGGTCTGCGCAGCTAAAGCTTTATGGGCAGGGGGGGTCGCTGGGATGCTTCCAGCAGGCTGCTGCTTTTCCTGGGGAAGACCTTCCCCTTCTTTGGGCTTTTCCCTGTTTGATTCAGACCCATCGAGAGGGAGGCTCATTTAGGATTGTCCGCAGAGGATTTCCTACTGGACTTTTTATCTGGCAGAACTGGGTGGATGATCCTTAAATCGGTCCTTTACCCCCGCCGCTGCGCAGCAGAATGCGTGCGTTTGACGCAGAGATGCTTTTCCTCCTCCCTGCTGGCAGCTCGCTGTTCCCCTGTTGTTGAAGGACAGATTTCAGTACTTTTCAAAATATTTATTCGTTCGCATTCAGCAGCTTTCCTAAATGATCGCAAATAATATGAATAATTCAATTTCAGGGCTGTAATAGCCCGCGTCTAGTCTGCTTTTAAAATGAAGTTTATAAGAGCCACTTCCAGTTGCTGAGATTTAACACTCGAAATGAACGTGCCCTGCGTTAAAAGCTTTGTACTATTCCTCTCAAATCCAGAACAATATCTGTTTAGAAAAGCAGGAATTTTCTGACACAACATTTTTTACAACAAAGGAAAATCCCACCCTCCCGGTGACATTTGTGCTTATAGTTTCTCAGCTGCATTTTAAAGGACGGGAGTGTGAGGGAAATCTGTGCAACGCAAAAGCAGATTTATTTTTGGTTTAGGAAGAGTAAGGAGGCGAAAGCAGAATCGGTTTCCACTTGCATATTAAGCATATTTGGCAACGAGCACATTTCGCATTAACAAATATGTAAAGTAAAAATACGTCCCAAAAGATTAAGACTTCTGTGAATTTGAAACAAATTAGATGCAATTTTCTACCCTGATATTCTCACTTTCTGTTTTGCTGCATGTTATTGTAATATACAGGTCCACACGCCCAACCTGCCCTGGTAACGAAGCCGAGCGGCGGGGAGCCGTGGAGCTGCTATTTCACACTCGGGAGCATAAGCCCCCACCAGTATTTTGGGTAAAATGCTGCTTTTTTTTTTTTTTTTTCCCCTCCTCTTTTTTTTCTGAGCGTGGCTTTGGGTTTTTTTGATAAGAGTATGACCCCCCTCCCCCCCGCAGTGTTTGAATTCAGAAGTTCTTTAAAAAAGAAGCAAATACCTGGGAACCAGAGAGTTCTTTAGCAGAGCGTAACAGTTTCCAAGGCAGGTCAAATTTGGGGCCTGAATTGTTTAATAAGGGATATATAAGGACAAGATGTTTTCTGAGGGCTCCGTGCCACCCTTGTCAAGGCAATGTGAGTCGTTCTGTTGACTTCAACGGACCTGGATTAAAAACTCTCTGACAAAAAAACCACAACAACCCCCCAGATATTTAGCCCAGACCCAGTGCACTGCGAAGGAATTAGACCACCAAGTTCAGAGAAGGATCAGTCCCTTTAAATATCTTTTTAACAGTATCTCAGTATTTAACAGCACCTACTTTAACAAAAAGGAAAATGACTTTGCTTGCCCATGACCATTCAAATCTGAAGAAAAAATAATTCTTACCTGTTGTTTTTTTGTGAAAATGTCACCCACTCTGTGAAATTTTGTACTGAAAGATGTACGGGATTTAAAACCTTCCAGATTTTTAATATTAGAAATATAATCTTTTGCATATTACTAAACCACAGGCACAAATAGCAGCTTATTATCTTATTTTTTAATTTGGTGATTAAAATCGAGTAAACCATGAAACTCCGAGATGCAAATAGCCCCCGAGTCCAAAAGCACAGAGGAAATGGCTTCAGAGTGAAGACATTTATTTTCTTCTTGCTTCTCTGTAACGTGGTTTGTTTAGTTTCGTGTGATTTGTGCCAGGACAAAGTGTGTTCTATAAACAAAAGAGGGAAAAGGTTAAACCGGTAATAAAGTGCAATGATAATAAAAAATAATGATGATTAAAAAAAGAGCGAAGGGCATTGCAAGTGCGGGGTGGGTGAGACAGTGGGACCCCGAAATGGAGCCGTTAGGAAATTAAAGATAACTGTGTTTGGTGGGGGAAGAAGAGGCTTCGGAACCATTTCTGCGTTCAGGCTGCGTGGGAGGCTGCGGGGACTGGGGCTGACGAATCGCTTGGGCACCTCGGGAGGGTTATCCCTTGCTCTGGCCGATGCTTGGTCGGATTTTTGCCCGCTAGCAAACCCCACCGTCCCTGAGATGCTTGGTGTAGGAATATCGAGAAAATTGAGGAGTGGTCTTTTTTTGCAAGCGGAATATCGCCGCGCTGAGGCGAACGGGGTTGGAATCCCTCATCTGTGGGTTTTGGGGATGGGGTCGCACCGCCGCAGGGGTCTGGCCACCCGGGGAGCGGGGCCGCGGGGACAACCTGCACCCCGCTCCCATCCCAGGCCCACGGAGCGGGGACACCGAGTCCCTTATCCACACGATGGCACTCTTAAGCTTTCAAACAATTTCATCTAACTCTACATTTAATGTGAAACCTATTTTTTTTCCCTTGCCAAAAGCGAAGGAGAAGAAGTTGGGGTGGGGGGAACACGGTACACACAACTTGGAGTCCCTCTTGAAATCTGAATGTCCCAGGTTGTCCCCAGCCCACCCCACGCCATCACCTCGTGGGCTACACCCCAAATGCCACTGTGGGCTGGGTCCTGGAGGAGCAGGACACCCGCCACGCTCCCCGCTTTGCAGGGAGAGCGCTGCGTCCCTTGAGTGGCTGAAGGGCAACGGAGAGCGGCTGGAAATACTATTTTTAATGCACCGAAAAAACCTGTTAAAAAAAGCCCTTCTGTGCAGCGAGAAGGCCGCAAACACGGCAGCCCATGAGCAAGCTCGTGTTTGGACATTTATGGGGGAAAAAGGTCATATATTTTGTTTTGTAGCTTATTCTGCGCAGGCCAAGCTGTACAAAAGTCGGGAGCGCGGGCTGTTTTCTTGAACAGCCTCAGCTATTACGTGTCTTTTGAAAACAAGGATTCATTGCTATCAATTTGGCAACTTCTAGGAGCGTTGAATTTACTCCACTTTAAAGCACGTGTGGGAGGGGAAGAAGGTGGAGGGTGAGGGGGGCAGATCCTGTCCTTCTCGGTGCAGTTATGTTGATGGCTATATCACCCTGTCTGGGAGGTATGTGTGCGCCTGTCGGAAAAGTCAGCAAATCACTGCACACCAGTGCAGCCGTGGAAGCAATTTCTGCTCCTTTCTCCCCGCCTGCCAGGTGGGTTTGGGCCTTGTGGTCAGGGGTCTGGAAGGATTTTCCGGGTCTGGAGCCTCACGGTACGTGGTGGTTGCACAGGCAGCAGCTTGCCCTGGATTTGTGTACAGGTTGCTGACCTGATATGTTTTCCTAGCAGGAAAAAACCCAAGACTTTACTCCTGTGTTCCCTTCCTCACCCGATGGTATCATCTACCTATTGGATACAGAGCTTCAAACCTCTCCATCAGGTCCTGACCACCAGCACTTAATACCACCGCTCCTGCTAGGGCAGGATGCCAACCTGTTCTTCAAGGGAAGAGACTTTCGCATCACTGTTTCACTGATGCCAAAAAAGGGCCGTATCACCACCAGGCAGGGCGGCAGCTGAACCGGGAATGAAGCTCCGAGGGCCTTTGCCGTAGCCCCCGTGTCAGCTGCCCTCACATCCACCAGCCCGCGCTGCCGGATTTAATCTTGCCGAACCGTGCACGAGCCCTTATCAAGAGCTCAGCAGCAATAGGTCACCGCGTCGCGAAGCCGAGGGCAGCCACGGCACGTGCTGCAAAAAAGACAAATTCCTGCCCCCCCCCCCGCACGCCAAACGAGCCCGGTGCGGGGATGCTGCCCGGGTGCCAGCGTAATGCACATCGCAGAGGTGCCAGAGCATCAGGAGAGGGGCTGGCGCTGGACCGGGACCTCTGCGGGCAGAAGACCCTGTCGGTGGGGTGGCTGGTGTACTGGTGTATGTTGGGGCAGTGGGGGGAGCCAGGCTGGGGATGGGGTGCGAGGCGGTTTGGGGCAGGGCAGGAGCCAGGAGCAATGGTTCCCAGCCCCCACCTGCCCTTGGCTTCTCATTGACTATTTCTGCTGTTTTCTGGGCGTTGGTGGGCTGCGGGGTGCTGTTCTTACCGTCGCCGAGCACCCACGGGGGCACTTTTGAGAGTGGTTGGGGGGAGAGAGGTTTCAGAGCTGTGCTAGATTACATCTTTCGAAATTGCCAAGCTGGGGTTAGAGGGCATTCTCAAGGGAGTGTCCAAAATCAACACGATTATCTTGATTATTAATATTTGCATTGGCAGAACTACTGTAGATTTGTGTGGAGAAACACAGTCCCTCCACCGCTTATTGCCGCACGTCTGCGGAGCCCGTTGAGCAGCGGCTAATCCATCGACATGGTGGATGATCTTATTTTTTTTGCTTTTTCCTAAATGTCAGGATAGTTTAACGTGCGGTCTGTATTAGCGCCTGGCGGTCAGCACCTCTTTTGGGTCAAATCCTGACAGTCGCCCCAGGATGAGATACAGTGAATCGTGTGCAGACAGCCTGCAAAAATTGGGTCTTCAAAGGACAAGGAGGACCGGTGTTTTAGGTGGGTGTGAGAGATTTGGGCATATTTGGCCTGCACTCCTAGGTATCATAGGCAGCTTAATTCTCTATCTTTTCCATTTAAACCCAATTTTTGCTAAAACTTAGTCCTGAGTAATTTTTTTAGAAGGCCCCCCCCAATGTTTACAAAACATTCCCTGGCATGCTAGAGGTTAAACGTACCCTCACACGGTACGTTCTGGCTCATTTTTACTAAAGAAATTCTTTTGTTACGATTTTGGAGCATGAGCCGGTCATGCGCAATCCCTGGCCTTTTTTTTTTTTTCCCCCCATTTTTTGTTATAGTGCTTTTAATAGAAATATGGTGGAGAGACCTATGCTGAGGTATTGCTACAGATAGATTTTTTTTTTTCTACTGATGTGCACATACTGGGCTAAGTCTGTCACTCATAAAGCTCCACTTTTTTTTGTCACCTTACTATATTTTCTTGTTAACTGGAATAAGAAATCGGGCTGTTCTGTAGCTACGTAGTAGATTTGCTCTAACTCATTGCAAGAAGCAATAGATAAGTGCGTAAGAAGAAGTTAGAGTTGTTTCACTACCAACTTATTTACAGTGCTTGTCTTTCCACGTTAGCTGGAAAGGGGAATGCGGCAGGGACTCTTCACTGCAATTACAAGATATCCCTTGAGGTCACCTGCGTTTTCGGTTACATGTATTGCAAAGGGAGCATAATTTATTCCAGTTAATTTTGGATTTGAGGAGCGAAAATGCACAGGCTATTAATCTGGCGCATGTGAAATGTTTGGTGGGTGTGCTGGTGTTTGCGATGCTCTCCGCTGCTCCGCGAGTCTCGGTTGAAGAGGGCAGTTCATCAGTTGGTTTGGGGGGCAGAACTGATCTTTCCCTTCTAAAATGCAGAATGCTCAATGAATGGCAAAAGTGCTTTTAAAAGGGGCTCGTGGAACACTTTGAAAATATTAATTAGTGTGTTGAAGCATTCTGCATAGCATATCATAGTAAAACTGCTCCAGGGGGTTGCTTGGAATGAATTATTAATATGAATCCCTCTCTCCCTTATGCTTCACACCCTGATTTTATGGGACTTGGCGTGGGTTGGGGTGTCTATTAGATTCACTTATTGCCTGTTTAGTGGAAGTACTTTGTAGGCTGCATCAAAAGGTCACTACATTTTTTCAGAATCCCAAATTTTAATCAGTAAAAAGACTAGATTCCCCAAATGTGAAAAGCAAGCTATCGAAAAAAAAATAAATAAAAAAAGAAGCAAACTCACCACAAAGCCATGATTAAAATCGTAGTGTCGCTAAGCAATAGAGAAGGGGGACATGTGTGGACTGCTCAGCCCATGTGGCACTGGGACCAAGCTCTTTAAGGTGCCTGGCTACTGGGTTGTACTGGGCTGGATGTACGGCACAGCCACGTGCAAATCTCACCTACACGCTTGTCCAGGTGATGCCGCGGAGAGCATTTTCACTAAAATGATGTTGTAACGTGTTCACACTTCTTTCACATGCATTTAGATGGCTTGTACAACAAGCAGTGAATTCATTAAATCCACAGAGCACAGTTCCTTTTCCCCCTTTTGGCTTTACTATATCACGAAGTTGAACCAGTTAACCTAGCACCAAAGGAGAAAAGCTGTGGTTAGGAAAAAAATTGTTTTTCAGCTCTTGAGGTCTGTTTTGATGAAGTCCCTTGTGTACAAATACAAATAAATCCATAAAGTAATTTGACTTTTAATTCATACTTGGATTATGGAAATACTTGTGTTTTCATGGATGCTAGACTGAATTACCAGGGTTTTTGAGGGTCCAGTTCTCATTCTTATAATCAGAAGAAACACAAAATTGATGGTTTGCAAAACGGTGGCACCTGTAACACAGTGATTCTCAAAGGACTAAGTATTGTGCCAAACCCCAGTTTGTTATCTCTAGTCCATGAAGGCAGAGGGAGACTGAACTATGGGCTCAACGTGCTCTCATCACACGTTCAGAGTTCCCAGTGTCTCCAGTATGAACAGCAAAGAAGTTGGCTGGAAGTGGTGAGAATGAAGGGAACGTAATATCAGGCGTTTTTCTCATAATATTAAAAAAAAAAAAAAAAAAGAAGGGAAAAAAAAGGACACATATAAGGAAAGAGTTTATTTCTGCATCTGAAAATAGCTGCTTAAAAATAGATCTGTGTGTCATATTTGAAAGTGTAAGAAGATGGTGTGTTGAGGCTTTCTCGGAAAGAAGGAAAAGGCAAGAAGAAAGGGAAACCTCCTCACGAACAGCACTGACATTCTTGAGGCATGAAGCTTTTAGTTTATTTATGGTGTGAAAAACTTCAGTTAAGAGTCATCATTTTAAAAAGCAAATCACAGAGTGGTAAGTGCCAAGGAGATTATAAATAAGAGCTCTTTTTTTGTAATATAAAAAAAGGTGAAAGACAGCACGCTATATCGGAGGCTAATAGGTAGCATAAACCTGCAGCATCTGCAGAAGTTTGACATGGAAGATTTTACTTTTTTGCTGTAGTTCCCAGGAGTTCTGCCAACGCGGGGTCTTAGCTGCAATTTCTTGTTGATGACAGCTTGCTGCAATTATGACAGAAACTCATCATTAGCATCAGCCGTTTCTTACTTTTAAGAAAACGAACAGCTATTTCATTTGTTTAAAAAAAAAACCCCACTCCTGAGAACTAACTCTGTTTTAGGAGTTAAACTGGTGATGGATTTTTCTGAGGAAAGGATCATCTTACGGTTTCTCAAGTTGTGAGTGTTACTGGCTCTATGTAACGTGTCTTTTTTTTCTTCTTCCTCTCCTTTTTTTTTTTTTTTCTGTTCCAGAGGAGAAAGGTTGCCAACTGATTAATATTTTAAACATGTAGACAACCTGCAGACCTTGCTCTCAGACTCAGATTTCTCCCTTATCCCTCCCGAAAAAATGATTTCATTGCTAAAAACTCATTGTTAGAATTTCATACTCCCAGGTGAAACATGATTATTTATTCACTTTATTTCATCAAAATTAAGGACAAATAATAACAGAAAGAGTTCAGCAAACAGTTAAAACAATATCGCCTGTAATCTCTGTGGACTTTGGTTAAGATTTCAGCTTCTTGCTCAAAATTATGTGGGTCAACCTTATGATGTGGGCAATGAATAGGAAAGCACGCTACATTTCAGGAACGGAATTTTAAATGTCTTTAAAGAAAATGCTGGTAATGCTTAGTGCAACAAAGTATAAGATGGCAATTTAAGCGTTTGTGTGTGCACAAGGTACTGCAGAGCAAGTTGCAGCGTGCTGTTGTAGGCTCCTCTGGATAATTTATGGGGACTTGTTTTTATTTATTATTCAGATGAGGATTTAAATATTCCCCATTCTCATTTGAAAGTGTAAGCTGAGAAACTGAAAGTTTGCTGTGAGATAAGAGAGATAAAGGAGCTGAGAAAGGAACTTTCGATGGCTCTTCCATCCTGGCTCAGCCCCAAATCCACGATGGCTTTTTGTGGACCTCGGATCTAGGTGTGATTTGGCCTGTGTGAGGGGCTTGTCGAGGCCGCTCTGAAGGATGGTGCAGTGCTCTGGGCTCATGTTACATCCCAGGGCTGCCTCCCTGAATGTCATGAACCCAATTTAGCACCTGCTTATGTCGGTACAAGTCCGGAATGCTCCATCAACACCCGTAGAACCGCTCCAAAATCGCGCCAGCAAAACCGGGAAGGCTGATCTTTAAGCTGAAAAAAAATATCTTGCTGTAGTTTTGCTCTGAAAAAATCTGCATTACTGCTCTCCTTAGGGCCCTCTTCTGCTCCCATCTCATTTATTTTTTTCACTGTGGCTAGTTTTGATTTATACTTATGTGACCATTGCAAAAAAACCCCACCCTTTAGACTGTTTTAAATAAGCACTGAAAAAAGCTTTTAGTTTTGACCATTCATCATTATTTTGATTCTCTCCCTCTCATCCCAGATTTCTTCTGAATTCTGTGTCAGACTTTGCTCTTGCATCTGTGATGTGCTTATAGGACATAGCCTATAGAGTCCAACAGACATGGCAGATACATACACCCATTTCTGTCAATGGCAGTAGAATCAAGTCTGGTTTACAAATCGAAAGAAAATAGAGGATTTCTGCATATTCAGAGTCCTGCCAGTGAGCCACTCGCACAATACATGCTGTGCATACTCTACATCAGATACCTGCAGAAAAAGGTCTCCTTTGACGGTGAATGCTATGACTCAGAAAAGGCAACATGAAAGATGCTCTTAGTGATAGAGAGCAAAACCCAAACAAATTTGAAAGCATCCAGATCTATAAAAACACACATTTGAGGAAAACCTAGCTCAGCATGTAAGATATTCTCCACTTATTCTGGCTTCTTGTGTCTCTAATTCTGCCTGTTCCTCTTGCTCCCTGGTGATATTCAGTATCTAGTTATCAACTTCCCACTTCCACTGCGATCAGGGACCCGTTTAGGTACGTTCAACCTGGGCCTACCTGAAATTTTCATCTGTAGCAAGCTGGATATGTGTTCATTTTAGTGGTAAAATCTGCATCTTAAATATTTGCAGAGATACACACATCTGCTGTAAAACCACAGATGTGTGTCTCTGCAGATATATATACTTCAGTGTGATATATTATGTTTTATAATTAAAATTTTATTGAATTTTAATATAAAAACAAATTCATACATTAAAAATTAAGTAGAGAACAAACATGTGTGGTATCAGGAGGATACAAGCTGTGGTACAGTAGGACAACAACATCTGACCCATAAAAAACACCCTGCTTTAGTCGTAAAATACCTTTGTGGCTGGGAGATTAGTGTGATATAATATTGAGGTTCCAATATTTGGAAAAATAATACCGTTTTGTCACTTCCATTCATGAGCAAAGAAACAGCTTCTGAAGTCCCTTTATTAAACACCTGAAAGCAAATGGATTGAGACAGAGCAAGCGTGATGTCCCAACAAGCAGAGTAAGTATTATTTACCCTGTGTAGTTAACATTTTTGAGCAGACTAAATGGTTTCTCGCGATGCCCGATACAACACGTTCGTTCGGATGCTGGAGTCGTGAGAGCGGAAGATCCGAGTGCTTGGATGGAGAAATAACGCAGACTTTGCTTGCGGTCCTTACCTGGTCAAACCCCTCCAGGACGGCCAGGTAAGCGCTGGTGTTGCACAGAGGAACTTTCTCTCCTTAGGACGTTTGATAAGTGCGTCCCACCGTGCCCAATATGAGAGGGGCCCGGAGTGCATTACTAACGAGATTTAATCTTCATGTCACCTTTGAGGGGGGAAAAATTGCAGTGTGGAGAAAATGGATGACCCACCCTGGGTCAACAACAGCGATAACCAGATGACTTCTCTCCACCAAGCCTGACTCGTTGGCATCGCATTGCCCTGCCTTCGCTGAAACCACTCCCTGTGTGACGGAAAGCAAACCACCGCATCGGATGTATGCAAACACAGGGGAGGAAATAGTACTGGAACATTTGAATACTGTTAGATAAAGGGGCGACGTGCCTTTGCCTTGAACGCCGAATGCATTTCCACTCGAAAAAAGGTACAGCCGAAACACAAAAAATTCACAGACAGTTGATGGAAATGGTTAGACAGAGGCTAGATTTGTGCATGACGAGAGCCTGTCGAGATTGAAAGATGAATTTTGTGGCTAACAGGAATGAAGACAGTGAAGAGGTATCAAATAATGAATAGCACTCAGGAAATTTTTTATCCCCTTCCTGCTGATGCAAGAATACAGGAACGGCCAAAGGACACGGCAGGGGCTGCAGCTCAGGCTGAGGACAAGAGACGGATGTTTTACAGGTGGGTTGTAGGACTCCTGAACAAGAGTTCAAGAAGTTTGGAGGGTCATGGGTTTAAAAAAATGAGCAATTAGAGATTTTGGGAGCAATACTTACATTAGATGAGGTAAAGCCAGGGATGCGTAATCTCATTCTCCATTAGCTGCTGGGACCAAGGAAGGTGTTTCCCAGGGTTGCATCGCCCCTTTGCAGTGTCTCTTAAATCTTTTCCAAGGCTTCTAGAAATTGTTGCCATAGCTGAACGTGTGCCCACCCCCCCCAGTCCTCTTGTCTCCTGCATCACCATCCTGAAAGGAGAAAACAGGCAGAACTCTGTTTAAATCTTAAAATTTAACTTTTAAATCAGCTGCATAATGCCCTCTGCAACATCATTTTTCCCTCTTCCTGACAAAATTCTGCAGACCAGGTAACAGCAACATCTGGGGGCTTCACTGATGAACAGAGAGCGGCAAGAGGCTTTTTAAAGGCCCACGTACAAGGGCACACACATACCTGCACAGAGCCCCTGAACTTAGCCGCCGCCCCCACCTTCAACTTTACCACACTTCCCCAATTAAGCTATTCAGGGCTCACACTTAAATAGCTGTCCACAGCTGCTGCAAATTGATTTATCCCCTGATGACAGTCAGAGCCGCTGACCAAACTGCTGGAGAGAAAGGGTTCTTTAATTTAGGTGTTGTTTTCTTTCTTACTTTTTTTTTTTCTTTTCACACCAACTTTAACTTGCTTTTGCTTTACGATTAATTCAAGATTGCGAGTTCAGTGTGTATTGCAGTGTATATCTCAGCTCCATTTGGCATAAATAATATTTGTTTTCCTGTTTCTTAAATGGATGAATTAAAATAGGGTTTTATTGAAGTAGATGAAACTTTTTTTTGGTTAAAAAAAAAAAAGAAGAAAGAAAAAAGAAGGAGGCATCTTATTCGTGCACTGAGAATTTAGTGAAATGGTGGTCTTCAGGTTGGAAGTGGCAAATTTACTCAGCCTATGAAGAGATGATGGCTTCTACCTGGTGGAAAAGGGGTGTTTTCCTCTAGTCATACACTTACTTTGTTAATCTGCGAACTCAACAACACACCTCAGCATGCAGCTGAGTCATACACCACTTACAGTTCATACAAAATGCTGCAGCCCATCCAGCATAAACCTGTGATGAAAGACCATATTACAACAGATAATCTATAGCGCTCTCCAATGATCGCTTTATGATTGCTTATTTTTGGTCTGGAGAAAAAAAAAAAAGCCCGGCTTCAGAAATGATGACTAGTAAGTGTCAGGAATTTGTTTTGGAGGGGAACTGTCTTTATTTTATCACACGTCCCATTAACCTGGCAGGAGGATATTGACAATAGACAAACTAACTATACTTACGATTATTTTACTGGAAAGTAACCAAAAAGAAAGTAAACCCCCAAGTTTCGGATTTAGAGATTTGTAGGTATCTTTCTTGTGAGTCTACAGCAAAACAATATGTTGGTAAAACGGAAGAAATAAAATTCCTGTGCTAATTTTATTAGGTATTGTTTTGGTACAGCATATACTCAGCATTCTTTCGCTACCAATCTGTGCAAAGAAAAACAAAATTCTCTGAACTTGTAGTAATCCCCAAAGCTTTCCCAGCTGGATGCAGTATTTGTAGAAGATACTAAATATGTTTTATTACATTTTTTTCAAGTTGCTCCGGTGCTGAAATCCGGATGCTCTCGTGTTGGGCGTGCAGCTTCTTCCTTCGGCACCTGCCACGGGCAGGTCCAGCTTTCCGTGTCCATGGGAAAGGGACAATGATCATCCTTGTTATGCCAATGCTTTTCTTCTGACCTCGACTTTCAGGAAAATTCACCTTGCTGGCTCAGTCTCCGTTCTGCCTGTTTTAAATCAGGCTTGAGAAAAAGTCTGCTGAGCTATCGGAGAGCCTCAAAGAAAAACCTTATTGTTACTAGAAGATAACAACATTTATACAGTGCTTTTTATACCAGACTGTAAAATTTAATTGAGGGTTTTATCTTACTGTAGAAATTTGGTTTTCATAAAAATCCCAGGTAACATTATAATTTCTGTTCGGTTCTTCCGTTAAGGAGTGTCTGCAGGAACTGCCCCTGTTTCTATTTAGATATTTTCAGGAGTCGTGCCTGTTGGATGCTGCAGGACTCCTCTGAGGGCAAACTTAATACCTCGGGTGGTTTGGAAAAAATCTTAAACCTCCTCATGATGTTGAAGACATCTTTTCTCACATCTAACCTAACAGTGTTTTTGGGAAAAAAATAAAATAAAATTCTATTTTCTAGAAACTTAGTGAGGAACACAGCCTCTGCCACTGCCTGACTTAAGGAGGATGGGGAGCTGCACCCCAGCCAGGGACTTCTGGGGGATGAAGCCTATAGGGTGGAATTGTCTCCTCTGGCATCAGACGGTGGGTAGCAGGAGCCAGCTGGAATAATCCCAGGAGATGGCCTAAACGCTCATGTGTTTTGCAACACTTTGAGGCGTTTTTGATGCTTCTAAGAAGGAATGCAATTAGCTTTTCAATGATAAATAAAGTAAAGATAGTTGATTTTGCCTTTCACACATTTGTTTTCTTTGCTTTCATAAGGGACTGCAGCCTGTTTATGATTTTCTTAGAAGTTTGAGAGACTTGCTCTCGCTTAGTGACAAATTCTCCCCTCTAGGCAGCACAAGAAGAAAAAAAAAAAAAAGAAAAGCAAAGCTGGTGGGAACCTGCAAATGGACAGTGTGTCTGCAGGGAAGGGAAACCCCTCAGGACTCGCAGCAGTTTGGGTTGGTTTTTGGCTGTTTATTTACGTAATTAGAGCATGTAATTCCACAACAACTCGAAGAGAAATACAAAGCAGCAACAAAGGGAAAAAAAAAGTCACAGAAAAGCACAATCAAATAGGTTGGTTATCAAGGACTGGAGTAAGGCTCCGGTGGAGATTCAAGGCTTTAAGTTCAGGATGGCTTTGGCTCAGCAGTTGGAGGTCACCATCTGGTCTCCAGCGTGGATAGGACTTGTCATCTGCTCTGGTACACAAAACCTGTACGGAGATTTCCTCCACCACCACCATGATGTGCAGCTGACGGAGAAACTCCTGACCAGTCTGGGAGACCACTGAGGACCATGCTGTAGAGAGTGTCATCCAATGATTTGTAATGTAAAACTTGGTTTTAAAGGCTTTTATAAGCCTTTATTTTGAACTTGATAATTATTTAATATTTTACATCTTTCTGCTCATGTCCATATAGGAAAACCCTTCCTACTGCTCCAGAGTTTCAAATAATTCCAAGAGGTTGGTTGCAGAGGGAAGGATAACACTGCCACCAACCCGGAGCTGTTAACAGGCTGGAATTATAGTATTTGGAGAAAGTCTTTTGTTTCAGGAAAGTAACAATCAGCTGAAGAAAAGAAATGCTTAAAATAGAGAGAGTGGGGCTTGGGGTTTGTACAAACAAAAGAAAAAAATACTTGTACAAAGCAAAATCCAAGTAAAAAGAAAAAATACTCTGCGTAGTCAAATGAAAAGTCAGGTTATTGAGGTCAAGGAAAAGTTTTGTTTTGAGAACTATACAGCTGAGGAGTGTAAAAGTAATAAATAAATGGTGAGTTTTTTTCCTAACTCCTCCTGAATGCAACACACCGCTTCTGCAGAAGCTCAGTCATCAGGAACTGATCTGGGATGATAGAGGAAGGTCTACGACATGGCTGTACAAATAATTTCAGTAACGCTATATGTGACCAGTGGGAATGAGGCCGTTCCAGCTTTCTGTCTCCGTGCGTATTTCTATCATGCCCATCACTGCTGCATGTGGTGTATGAGATCTAATCAAGTGCATTGCATTAAAGCAAGGAAATAGGGTGAGCAATAGCCCAGCCAGCGGGGCATACCCAGGCAATCAGAGCAGCCCGGCCACCCTGAACTCACACTTGATAAACTGCGAGAAGTGAATCACAGAATCACGGAATATCCAGAGTTGGAAGGCCCCCCCAAGGCCCATCAGCCCAACTCCTGGCTCCACACAGGACCAGCCCCATCACAGCAGATGACCGAGAGCAAGTGGTGGTGACCACTGCCCTGGGGAGCCTGTGCCAGGGCCCCACCACCCTCTGCGGGAAGAACCTTCTCCTGATCCCCACCCTAACCCTCCCCTGGGGCAGCTCCATGCCGTTCCCTGGGGTTCTGTCGCTGGACACCAGAGGGAGGAGATCAGCGCCTGCCCCTTGGCTCCCCCTCTGGAGGAAGCTGTAGGCTGCCATGAGCTCTGCCCTCAGCCTCCTCTTCTCCAGGCTGAACAAGCCCAGGGCCTTCAGCCTCTCCTCACACGCCTTCCCCTCCAGACCCTTCATCACCTTTGTTGCCTGTGAAGTGAAGAAATGTAATTTTTTTCCTTCTTTGGTAAAGCCTTTATGTGCGTGTACGTGAGAGTCCACGCAGCCTTGAGCAGGTGGGGAAAGGGAAGACAGACACAGCTCTTCTACCTGCCCGGGCAGGAGGGATCCCCATGGACTGCCTGCTCTGAGCTGTCCCCATCACCTTGCAGGGGAATCTACTGGCTCTGTGGAAGGACCTATGCCACGGAGATGATGCCTCCTCTTAACCACACGGCGGTGGACTGGGCAGCAAGGCAGGTAACAAACAAGAGGGACTATGAGGAGTTGTAATTAGAAAGGACTTCCAAGCTGCAGTTCTCCTTCCCCAAGAGAAGTGTGGGAGGGCTGGCTGGGCTAGGTTCTGCGGAAACAAATATTTCAAAGGTTAGGGAGGAAAGTCTTACAGATGAAGGTATGGAAAGCAACCAGTAGGGTGGAGAATAAATTGGAATTGCATTGAATGGTCAGAGACTGTTGGAGTACCAGAAACAAGATGACAGGCAACTGCAGAGGTTTTGACATCTGCTGATGCAGTCTACCAAGAAAAAAAAAAAAAAGAAAAAAGATTTAAAGAAAGCAAAACACATGATTCTCATTGTTAAAGTGAAACCAGTCCCAGGGTGCTTAACTCAGGCTTCAAGTGTCGACCCATCATGAGAGAGGGAGGAAGGGGCTGCCCACGTAGTTTGGGAAGGACGTGCAGATGCAGGACAGGACCGGGGATGTGCGCAGGTATGGGACCTGCGTCTGTTTGTCAGGCCCGTAGTGAGCACCTTGTCTGACATTAAGCAGAGACAATAAGTTTGAAATGACCTAAATTCATTTAAAAAAGAGAATTACTGATGTATATATTCAGGTCAATAACACTTTCCCCAGGTTTCAATAATCGGATCAATTATCTGAATCCAATAAAATCTTATTAAAGAAATTCAGAATTATCTTTAAAATAGCTGGCCTTGTAGTCCCTGAGTAGGTTACAAAAACTGCTATGAAGAATTACTGTGACCTACTTTCTGGGTGATACAGATATCATTATCATATCAGAGGTGCAGTCTGATAAGACTACATGACTTCCATCTCTTATTGAAGACAGCTTGGCAAAGAATGAGCACGAAACTTTAATCTTGGCCCCCAAATTAATTTTTTTTTCATAAATATCTGCTGAAATTAAAAAAGTCAAAGCATTGCATGTGAAAAAGAGTTTATCTCATGGATTGTACTAGTTGTAGCCAACCAACAGGGTGATGAACATTTTAAAGCGCATGGAGCGGGCACGAGTTGTTATTGTTGCGGAACACAAATGCTTGTTTGGCCCCTTGGCCGTGTAAGACACAGCCACGCTGGTGGAGGGGCCCTTGGCCCCTACTCCCCACTAGTGTAAAGGAGCACTTGAATCACAAGGCAGGGGAGGAGCAGGACGCTTATGTTGCACGAGCTAATGGAAAACCTTTCAGCCTTGGCTCTGCCAGAGAAAATATTCAGTTATTGCATTACTTCTGAGAAAATAGGTGTGATAAAATTTGGCTGGAAACTCTTCCTTGTGTTTGTAAGCTGTTTTCTGACACAGCAGCATGCGCAGATCTCGGCTGGGACATGAGGGTGTGCTGGGCAGGACTGTCCCAACCGCACTCAATGGCTCTGCCAGAACAGCTCTTCTTGTGGCTGGTACCTTGGAGCCGAACCTGGCCTCCACGCTGGGTGCGTTTCAAAGCAGGGTTTGCTTCGGAAATGCGGTCAGCTGCATCAGGGCTGAAGTTTGGAGCAGGGAAAGGCAGTGGGCATTTAACTGACTGCAGTGGAGCCAGGATGATCTCTGCACCGGCGTGTTCCCGGCACGGCAGCCCTCTCTCGGGCAGAAGGATCACTGGACAGAGCGGCAGCGGGTACCGGACGGCTGGTTTACCTCCTCTCTGCCCTGTGCCGCGGCGCTTGCTGCCGGCCGACCCAGCTGTAGCTGTAGCTCATTTTGAAGATGCTGTACTCCTGCATCACCGTTCCCATCACGAATGCTAAGGAGCTCCTCCGGGCCGTGCAAACACAGAACCCCCCTTTTCCAACAGGTTACGACAAGAAAGGTGATACCAGCACGTGAGGCCAGGACTGCCTCGTGCTGCTGGGGACTGGTGGAGGTGGCATCGACAGTGCTGTCGGGTGCGTTTTCATCCCCTCCCGCACCACTCACCCTGCTCTCACCCTCCTCGACGCCGCCCTCCCAGCGAGGCTTCGCCTTTCCCTCCCAGTAAAGCTGGGCAGCCCTCACCCATCCGACCATCGCTCTGGGGTCAAACGTGGCATTGCCGGGATGAGGCACAGCAGGGGGCTGCGGGGCGGCCGTGGGACCCCTCCACTGCTGGAGCCGGCTGGGGCAGGGAGCGGGGACAGAGCTTTTCTTTATCAGTTAATTAGAAAGCCGAGCCGGTAGGAGCCCGCGCTGTCGGGCTGCTTTTTCCACTTTGAGAGTGCACAGCAATAGCGGTCCCAGCTGCCGTACGCTGGGCCCGCTCGCGCAGGCCAGCCAGCAGAGTCGGGCCCTCCTCCCTTCAAACCAGCTGGCTTTGATCTCCCCCGTATCAAACCAGTTACAGCCTCAGTAGGGTGGTGGGAGGCAGCAGGCGCCGCGGTAGTTAGTGGTGGCGTGTGGCTTAGGGCAGGCACCTTATCTCCGCGCAGTGCAGTCAGCCTCCGATCCGCGGCGTGACATCAAGGCAGGTCCGACCGACTGGCGCTTTAATTAGGAGGCTGAAATTATAATATTATGTTAAAGAACAAAGAGTCTCCAAAGAAAAATATGTGCCGCATATCTGACAAAGATAAATTGGATTATTCAAAATATTCCTGATGAAATGTTACGTTTTGCAACTAATTATCAATCTGTTTTATCTCCAGACCAGCTGGGCATTTTTGTGCATGCAAGACCTGCCTTACCAATGATCTTAAGATGTCACTGTAGCGTTTACATCTTTTATTTCAAGATTTAAATAACTAGGAAGTAGCTAATGTAATTCACTGCTGAGAAGAAAGGCGAGTTAGTTGAATGCTTTCCAAAGTGATCTTCTCCTAATGAACTTCTTTGGACTGTGAGTAATGAGGCTTTCTTCAAATAATGTTTAAGAAAGATTTTTATAATGTAATTTTTAAAGAAAGAGCAATATTTAATACATTTCAAATATCTTTATTAATCCTATCCTGCCTCATGTAGCATTAAAGCGTTGTGAAAATTTGGCATTGTTCTTTCCGAATGCTACTTCTGAGATTAACAGGTTCTGGTTGCAATGGAGCTGTAGAAATCAGGCAATTATCTCATAAATGTTCGGTGATATCTTACAAATTACAGCCTGACATGATTACAGTGCCACTTTGCAGTAAAAGCATATATTGTTTAAGTATATTTGTGTATCGTAGCAGTACCTAACTCCCCTGATCCCTCGTCAGACAGGATACCCACCTACGAGCAGTGCTCTGTCATTTGGGACAGCTAGGCCTAGATTAATCTACTGGAGGTGTCATTAAAATTTTCTTTTGTGTGTGATTTGGTGGTAGTTTTCAACTGGAATAAGAGGAAATACCTAATCGGTTCCCTACAACAGCAGATTTCTGCAACATTTTGTGTTCCTGGTGATGTTAGGAAGTTCTGCTGGAAGTCTTCTGGCAAATACTGCTTTTATGGCACTGACCTGACAGGGTGGCCAGGAAAAAAAACCAACCCAAACCATTTTGATTTCTGTCGGGAGTTTGTCTGGCCAGTTGCTAGGAAAGGGACAACAATAAATGTATTTGAGCGACACCCCACATTCTTATTAACTAATGAAGCGTAATCATTGGGCGTGGGCTGATCTCACCCTTCGAAAAGGTTGACTCCCACTGCACGTGGGAATCTGGCTGATACACTGCGCAGTTATGTATTGCTGAAGCCAGCCTTATTTACAGCAGAGGATCAGCTCAAAAAGGACTGCTTAATTCTAGAACTTTTTTGCTTTTATCTCCCAATAGTTACGTTTTGAACTCTGCATTCAGCTTGTCAGAGTTTTCCCAGAGTAGGAACTGAATAAGAAAGCAGGATTTCGTCTATTGGGAAGGCTATTTTTCTCCTCCAGATAATTCTGGTTATTGACTCAGGGGAAAATCCTGGTGGTCTTACTCTTGTAAATAGTCCCTGCCCACATGGCCTAGTGAGTGGGGAGCAGATCTTTACCCCTGTAAGAAAGGCCTGCAAGACATGTCTGTTCATCTGGGCTTCTTGGCTGCAAAGCAGGCTAGTGGCATCAGAGGACATGAGCTTCTGCTTCTAGTTGACTTAGGCTGGAATACAACTTGTTTCCTGGAGCCAGGTCAAAAAATGTGGAGTGTTCAGTCGGTGGCACATGGAATAAAACTAAATCAGTTTGCTCAGCACATCATATTTTCTTCCTGTTTCTACACAGCAAATTATGTCCCATCAAGTTAATTCTTCACGTATATAAACAAATTCTTCCTGCCTTTTCAATCAAGGTCTTCCTGAAGCTGCTCGCTCCCTCCTCTCCTTTTCCAGTGGTACCAAGGCCCGATCCTGCAAAGACCCACGCAACTCCTCAGAGGTGCTTGGCGTGCCCGCTTTCTCCCCAGATCCCTGTGAGTTAGGAGTGGTCAGCAGCTGGCAGGATTTGGCTCTTGCTTCGCAAAAAATATCTCTTTCAGTTTGAATCTTTCATAATGTATGTTTAAATAGTCGCAGCTAGCAAAGAACTTTGATGAGGCAAAGGGGTAATTGGATTTTCTTGTTCTATAATTAAAAAGGTATATATTACATCCACATTAATACCAAAAGAGTTCATCATGATCAATGTTATTACAACGAATACCAAAGGATTTAGCAGTGATTGGCCACTTAGTTTAAAGGGTACCTGAAATCATTAAATTGTTTGCTGGAGGGCTTATGAAGGCCTGTTGGATCGTGTGCGACTCAATTTTTTTTTTTTTACTACTGGCCTGCAATGTAAGGTTTACTCTTACAAAGTAGGAGCAACAGGGTGATCATTTTCCTTTATTATTCCCTTATTGACTTCCAGTTAATTTTAATCTTTGCATTAGCTGACCTCTATTAAGCATGCCATGTATCTGATTACACTGTCAAGGTTGAGACCGGAAAATGACCTATTGCACCACGTCAATTGTCCTTCGCAGAAGCCCTTACTGTTAATCAAGAGAGGAAGATTAAAGGAGATCAGAACTACCAGCCTGAAGTGCATTTTGCATTTGACTACACCTTTCTACTGGTGCATTTGTCTTGTCCTAGAAAAAAACAATGTAAGGAAACGTAAGCTGTTAGGAGCAGCTTCTGCTCAAATCTCAGCAGAGAAGTTCTCAAGGTAAGGTTACAGATGCAACCTTAGCTCTACCCTTAGATATTTTAACAGACCATAAAATCCTAAATTAAATTATCTCATACTGGTTTTGGACAAAGACAACATATGGGTCTTTTTCTGCAATATTTAAATGCTCACATTTAATTTTGTTCAGTTCTCCATAGGTATAAAGCAGTTTAGTTATCTCTCAACGTGACTTGCTCACCTTAGGCCATTGGGTAGGTTATAGCTGACCCTTCATCAGCACATGAATGTTTGTCCAGACTTGAAGTCAGCTACCTGGGTGGTGGTGGGCTTTCTGCAGGATCTGGGTTTGCGGTATTCTTCGTGTTAAAGCAACAACACCAATTTTTGTCAGTTTGTGCATTTAAAATTGGTTTTAGCAGGCCACCTTCCCACGTAAGTGAAGCTCAGAGTGTAAGAACGAGTTGTTATGCATTCAGAATGTGTGACTTTTATAAAGATGTGACCTTATTGAAATCAAACCCAGTTTTTGTCACAGTGTTCGGTAACACGTTGCTTGGATGAATGTTATTTTTCTGCCATATTTCACCTTACTACTCCCAGCTATTGCAATGCTAGAGTGATTCCAGAGGAGCTTTTCTTGCTGTCACAAAGAAAACGTACAGTGTGAACAAATGGAAGCACTATTGCTACCTCAGCTTACTGTGGCCACACTCACATTAATAACCATAAGTGAAACTTAACATAACATTGATGTTCGTAAACTTTTCAGTTTTAAACAACATTCTGCTTCTAAGCAGACAATTGACTTCCTCTATTCCTTGGCTTTGCTCACTGTCAGGCCACTTCCAAAAATATCTTTGCAATGTGAAAGAATTTTACTGAAGAAATTTGCAGATGCAGCAAGCAAAACAGATCGAAGGATGCATGAAAATACCTTTCTTTCAGTTCTAACGTCTTCTCCGTGTGAATCATGACATCGAAAAATTATCAGGTCCTCGGCAGAAAGGTGATTTATCAATAATCAGAATACCTTCTTCGGTTGGTTGTGTGTCCAAACATTGCTGCCTTTTACTGGAACAGAATAGCTGGCTTTGCAGGTATCTTGTCACTGACAAATGTTTTATTGACCTAGAGTTATTGTTTCGAGAGCTTTTAAAAAAGGTTCTTGAGCTTCTACAAAATCCATGTTTTTGGCTCTTCTGAAAGGTTTTTGCATTCATAATGATGGTATTTATTACTCTTCAGCTCTTCAGAGGCGCTTGCTGGATCGCTAGGCACAGGTAGCTGCTTCTGTTGCCTCTGTTGCAGGTGAGTACATGAACATTTTCCTTGATGGAACTGGGAAATGTTACTGAGTGTTAGAACCCAGAGGGATGATAAATAGACATGTCAGTATTTAACACTAACCAAAAGCATTTGAGACCAGATTGAACTAATTTTACTAGTAGTTAGTGTAATTAAATGTTTTCACCAGGATGGAAAGTCATGGTTTGATTTTGAAGTAATTTGCTTGACAAATATCAGATGTTAAAATAATTAAAGCTTAGCCATTTATATTTAATCTCAAGTGGATCCATGAAAACAAGCCTCTAAATTATATCAGATTCATATATTAATTGACTCATGGATTTTAAGACCAACAGGGACTATTATGGTCATCCAGTCTGGCCTTCTGAATAAGCGGTCATGGAATTCCACCAAGTAATTCATGCATTCAACAGCTATTTTTAGAAGAAATCCATACAAATTGAAAAGCTTAGAATGACTTGGTAGCCTTTGTAATCTTAGTACTTAGAAAATCTGTAGAAATACGGAAGCTCCAGGTGAGCGTAAGATAAGGTTTGCACAGGTACAACTGTTAAGGAATTACTTCCCAAACTCTTGCAGTCCCGTTGAAGTGATGTTTAATACTGCTAAAAGGGAAAGCATCAACTTGTCTTTCCCGTTAGAGTCAAAATAAGGCTCTTTGTGCAATTCAGATGAAGTTATAAAAAGGAGCTTGGTTTCCAGCCTACATTCTGTTTTGCTTGTTCACCCAATGCCGTGATACCTCCGTTGTATTATTTTATGGTATGTCAAACACAGAACAGCTTTGACTTGAAATAGAGGTTTGACTTTGCTGTTTGTCGGACACCTGAGTTACAAAGTCAGGAAAATAATTTTACTGAATTACTGTGAAGTTCATATTAGCAGTTATAAAATGCAGTCATGTTAATTTATTCTTTTGATAAAACACTCCATTTTTCATGTGGTAAATTCCAGATATTTCAGTTGGTTAAACCATAAATTCCTTTGTACAGACACAATTTTGATAAAAACTTAATTTTATTGTATTTGATACATTAATACACTTTGAAACTTTACAAAAAAAAATTTCTGAAATTATTATTGAAAGCTACATACATATTGCATCTAGAAAAAATATATATGAATGCATATTAAAAAAAAAAGTACTGATATCTCCCTGAATATAGGTATGTTATTATACATTATGCTACCGTAGTTTAAAAATTCCACCTCCTCTGTTCTAACAGTCCTGTGTACGCAACTTCACCTTTGATGATCTACAGATGTGAAAAACCAGTATCCTCGAAGTTAAACAAGATAACTTGGTGTTAAAGTCGGAGACTTAGTATGGCCAGCTAATTGCTAGGTCAACTCTTACAGTCTAAAATGTTCTGCACTGGCTCTGAATACACTAAATTAATAAATGTATTGGTAAGAAAAAAAAAAAAAGAAAATAAACCTCTTTCTAGCTAAGAAATCCAGCAGGTGCTTTAGCAACTGAGATGATCTTTTTAGAAGACTTACTTCAAAATCTTAAAATCAACCTTTTTTTTTCTTTTTTTTTTTTCCTTTCCCCGGTATCCCCAGCCTAAACAAAGGTTCACAAGCTTGGACAGTTTGTTTAGCTTTCCTAGGAGCTTGTTGAGCTTAATTTCAGCGTAGGGGATCCCAAGAGCATTTAGCTTTTATAATCAATTCTACAAGTACCAGCTTATTCTTAATATAAAAATGTCTGGTTGGCACATAATAATGTCAGTTTATTGGGATTCAGGTCAATAGTAGTATTTGTTCTCTAGATAGAAGAGTCACCTCCAAAACACTATGACATTCATTAATTTGATCACTGTGCTTTATGCATACGGGCTTAATAGAACTAACCCAACTCAGAAAAGCTTCTGCTGTATGGTTAAATTCCATTTTGAAAAACAGATTTGTCATGTAAAGGCTGCTCTCTACTTTGATTAGACATAAAATTGCACAGCTCTTCAGATCTTTAAGGGAAATTGAAAATTATTTTAAAAAATATGTGTTTATGCATCTTTATGACTTAAAACACAGCATATGTATTTGTATCTTTTAAGGCACTGAGCATCTGTTCTTCCTCTTCTAAGATGTATAAACAAGTATGCCTTGGCTTTCCATAAAATATACCTTATTTTTACAAGTCTAACAGATGCACTGTGGCCAATTACAAGGCATCTTTAAGGCAGTCAACTCTGCTTGTTCTAATCAACTTGTTGTATGAACCGGATCGCCAAGGGATTGGTGAGAGTCGGGAACAGCATTTAGCACTTTACTGACCTTGAGTCCACCTTTTCAAAACTCCTTCTGGAACTAAGATTTTTTCCAGCCATTTTCAAGTGATTTCTTCCACTTTCTCCTGAGACTGAAACACTTGATTGACCCATGATGTTAAGCGAAATTCTTTCACTGGAAAAGAAAAATTGTTGGTAGTCCCAGACATAAAAATATTCATGAACTTCTTTTAGTGGCTAGAATTAAAGTTTCCAAAAAGTTTTCAGCATATCTTACTTCTATCTAGACTACTTAATAACAGGTACTTGGGATGTTTTTCCAGAAGCAAACATATCCATAAATAGTTAGATATTGAATTTTAAATGTAGAGCTTTTAGCTGTATTTTAGCCTTGTAGATACCACAATTATGTATGTGTGACAGCACTTTGCCTCATTTGGTAGTTGTTAATAACTGAGAAATGGTTACTGAGAACATCTGAAATTACATCAAATAGAAAATTAAGGGTTGTGAGAAGGCTTTCATAAGAAAGGAAAGCTTTTATAGGTGAGATCATAATGAACTATTTCTCAGCGGAAAGAATAATGGAGCTGAAGTTTGTACCGTGTGTATGCTGTTACCTGGTAAATCCCTGAGTAATGGTACCTACATGAAAACATGTAGTCATGTTCAGTTGTGAAGACTGTATGCTAAATAAGTTAACACAGGGAAAGTTGTTCTTTGTTTTTTTTGGTTTTTTTTTGTTTTTTTTTAAAATTATTATTTCTAAGAAGTTAGGGTTATGTCTTATATTCTTACTTAACGTTGGAGACTTTGTGTGACATCAAAAAAGTAATGGTCTCCCTGCTTTCAATTTAGAACTAGTCCATGCTGAATAAACTGTTAGAAATGACTGTCATGATTGATCTGTTTTCTAATGGTGAAATTGGAATTACAAGGTTCCAGAAAAGAAAACCAAGTAAAAA
>VWZZ01006234.1:692991-753811 GCA_013399095.1 Psophia crepitans | reverse complement strand
AAAAAAAAAAAAAAAGAAAATTTGGAAGGAAAAATTTAGAAATAAATCTCAAAGACAGAAATCTGTTGATCAAAACTAGTAGAAGGAGCTAGTGGTAGTAATTTCATTTAGTAGATCTGTTGACAGAGTTCATCACAATGAGCTTTAATAGATACACTAAACCCTGTCCTTTTGGCTATGAGAAGTCAAAATGAAAAAAGTTCCAGAAAACAGGAGCATCTCATCCTCTGTCCAAAAAGTCTGGTCACATAATGCAGTCCATTGAAGGCTCAAGGCTGTAAGTCTCGAGCTGAGATAACATTTAATATTTTGATCTTTAAGAAAGCAAATGAATAGTTAGGCAAATGCATCTTATCTACTGTGTGGCTATATTTTTCTCAAGCAATTTAGGAGATTTGTTTAAATAAGAAGCTAAGATTTGTCTCAAGTAATTTAGTGAACTCCGTTAAAGTCAGCAAAACTGCACTGGTTGAGATCCACTGCAGACCTGGCCTGAAACCACCAGCCAGTGAGAACTCAGCCAGGAAAGACCTTACTGAATTCCTACAAATGCAATATTTGGGTACTTAGGAGTTACCACAGTATGAAGATTCCTTTTCTCTGTTGAGTTGGGCTTGAACTGCAGAGATGCAAAGATGCACAGAAGTAAAAGGAAGGAGGAGAGAGTCCTATAAAACCCATGAAGTCAGGGAGTAGAAGGTGTTGGTTGGGTCGTGTTTCACTGAGGCAATTTGGCATCTTTTGGCTATTTCACTCAAAGTGGAAGCAAAGAATGTTTTTATTAAATATTCTTCAAATTACCTGTGAGAACTTTTTAAGGATCAAAGCTTTCCATCACCCAAAGATTTCACAGATAGTCTCGTGATAAGGGGAATGTGATGGAAGTTCAACCAAGCTCCTCTTGCAGTAAATGACAGAAGCGCTTTGCTACGGCCCCTTGTGCTGTTTTGAGTTTGAAAGGTTTACTTGGCACTTTACCTGTTTTAAATCATCAGCAAGATGCTCCAAGCAGTACAGTTAGGACCAGGAATCTTCCTCACCCCACCATGGCTGACACGGCTTATGGATGTATTTCCACAAGGGAAGTGCATGGGAGGATCCTGGCAGCTGGATTCCCGGGAGGTGTTGGGAAGATGTTAGGATGCAGAGAGCAGAGCCAAAGCCATCCGAGAGACCGTCGGTAAGTCAGTAGGAAAGGGACTGTTTCCCTAAGAGGGGTTTTCCATGTGATTTGTAGATATGAAACAGACTTTATTATAATAGAGACTAATTTCTACAGTAGTTTTAAATTAGCACAATTTGGGGGGTTTGGAGGATTTTTTTCCTCTTTTATTTTTTTTTTTTTTTTCTCTAAAAAGTACAAGGTTCAGGTTTTGGGTTTCTCTCACAACCTGGCAAGACTCATGCATTTTCAAGTGCTCATGCAGCAGTACTTGCTGCTTCATCGAAAATAATAGTACTGTGCTAAACAACATCATCTTGGGATCACTTATGGGATTTAGTGGTGTTTAAAGGGTGAAGGCTAGGATACCGTAAAGTGAAAACCTCCAGTGCAAAGAAAATAAGGTGCACTTCCAATAAACCCCTGAAATAGCTGTATTTCATTTAAGTGGTTCAAATGTACGTGAAAAAAAGTACCAGCAAAATTTTATTTACTGCCTAGGTTATAATGACTAGGTAGGATTTTTGAGACTGATTGGTGATGGGGTAGACTTTGTGGCTACTTAATCTCCAGAGCTGAAAATATTTATTTGAGTGAGGAAACTTGTTATGCCACTGAGTGGTTATTCTTTGTACGGATTAATGTTTTGAGCTAGAGCAAGATCTTTTATTTTTGATATTTAAATGGAAATAAAAAATAAATAGTGTGTCCCTTTCAAAGCAAACACTTCAAAGTGGCTAGTCAACACCAACTATTAAAAAAATCAAAAACCAGATAGGTCCCTTACCTGGACTCCCACATCCTGAAACTCTGAGGGAGTTTTGTTGCAGATGTTGTGGAGCAACTTCCTGCCCTTCTACACCTGTCACAGCAAAAGATCTGAGCAAACTAATCACTTCTAAAACTGCTATCTAAATGTCTTTGTGATCACTGAGTTATTTGTTTTAGCTTTTTAGTAACATTAAAGTTTGTGCTCATTTACCTTTTTGTATTTGCTTTGGAAGGGGCGTTTTGGACTAATTAGATGTTGGAGTTAACATCCATGATATGGGTAAATATAGTGGGGTCCAAAATAAGCCCAGTATAGTCCTGCTGTCCTGCCAGTGCTGTGATGGTGATTTCCACTTCATTCTTCTGCAGGCTTTGATGAACTCTCCAATGCGCACACGGTACTTACCGCAAACCAAAGAGATACAGCCATGGAGAGAGAAATATCAAATGATTCAGCAAGGCTTGTTTCTTACCTGGACGTTACTTGCCAGTTCAGCTAAACCAATAAAAGCCGATTTGAAATCCCAGACATTCATCTGTCCAAAGGTACAGCATGTTGAACAAAAGGTACGAAATAAATTAAATAATGCATTACAAAGCTGTAAAGTCTCCGTCAGAAAAAAGTCGTCACAGAACTGTTCTTGTTCTATTATTCACATTATCCTTTCAGAGAAACATTGTGCCAAAATGTTTCACTTAGGTGCATAGAGATCTTTTCTAAAAAATACATTTTGAAAATAGTCCTTCTGTAGTATGGAGTTTGCTGCTATACAGGCAGGACTTTGAATGTGACTTCTGTCATGAGAAGAATAAAGGCCTCTGAAAGTTTATCTATGACCTCCTTGAGATCAAATATGTCCAAAACTACCATTCAATAACAGAGAGTGTAGGAGTGGTTTAGAGGATTAGAAGAGTCTATGAATTAAAACAAGGTCCCACCTCTCCAATAGTCCTTTGTGTTTCTGGGTATCCAATTCTACGCGGGTAACTGAGCTCTGCAGACTGAAATATGAGCAGGAGGAAAACACATACTTAAACAAATATCTTGGCATAAAAACATTTGAAGAGGACGAGCACTTACTTGGAATGTGCTGTCTAGCTCTGCTTCACCTTGGGCTGGGAATCTTGTTTTTCCTCTGAAGCTTCTAATTCCAACCGTGGCCTTGTCAGTACGTCCGTATTGCAGTGACATTTCTGCAGGCTCAGTGGACATGGTCATCGTCTACTTGTGTTGCACAGCTCATAGCAACAGAGCCTTTCCAATTGGAAGAGATCTCAATAACTGTATACATTAGAAATCCCACTCACGCTGTTTATGAACTCAAATCTGTAGAAAATAAATGCCATGAATTTGCCACATAGTCTGCTCAGAGGCTCATATTGTAAAGAAACAGCATGGTGTTGCCTAAGACAAGTATGAATTCGAACTACAGCAGAAAAAGGCATAAATACTTCTCAGGATGTATTTTAAAAATAGCGTGGGTTATTTTTTGCTAGGATATTTGGAAATCTCAGCATTAACGAGGCGTGAGGATCGGGACAGATGAAGCGGCGGGGGTGCAGACTCCCTCATTGTGCTTTGCCAGACTGGTTCACTTTTTAACCGTGCATGCAACCACGGGTATGAACACATTTTTCTGTGGGTTCCCCAGTGTCAACAGTTGAGCACATTAGTGTCACTTGTGGCTGCGGCATCCCTGGTGTGGGCGCCTGTCTAATGGACAGTGGTGGGAGCGGCAGACATAAAACCCCTGAGCTGGAGCCCATCAGGCAGCGAGCGACAGATATGTCAGCTCCTGCTTCTGTGCAAAAAATGTTTCTTATCCTCTCCAGCCTCATTGCTCCCCGTGAGCATGCATGCCAGCTTTAGTGCCTGCTCCACTTATTTCAGGTCTTTTCGTGTCAACATCCCGGTAACAGTCTAAAGCCTTATTTTTTGCTGACAGTGGTAGGAAGTAGTCTTCATATTTGACCAAATCCTGACCTGCTTCAGTCTTGTTCCGGCAAAACTCTGGTTGGAAAATCCCCGACTGGAACAAAGAATGCTGGATTCAGCCTTATTGCATATTATCGCTGCAAAAAATTTAAAACTGTGCAGATTTTTTTAATAATCTGACCCATCATCGGTCTCTAAGGAACAAGAGGAATCCATGTCTTAGAATTTTTAAAGACCTAATAAATAATTTGCCATAACCACAGGGTACCATGGCATAATGGAGCTAAGGTAATATTTAATTTGCTTATTTACAACATTAAGTAAAATATTCTGTTTCTTTTTTTTTTTTTTTAATATAGATTAGTATTTATTGTGATAAATATTTGAAATCTCACTGCTTGGTTCTCGAAAGACCTTCTTGGTATGTTTTGGAGCCTCACACGGTTAAAATTATTCCATTATGCTATTAAAGCATAGAATGTGCAACATGCCATACACCTCAAGGCATTTCTCGATTCATTTTTATCTTTTTGAATACCTGTAGCTTCCTTTCTGCACTAACATTTTACTGCAAGCATTCTCTCGTATCTGCCAGTTAACTTTCCCTTGAAACCCAGTGGCCTTCTCTGCTCTGGTGGTCACTCATCTCGGCCCTCTCAGATCTCGGAAGGGGGTGGCAAGCAACACACTGAATGAAATATCAAGCAAATTCACATCAAATGGCAGCGTGGCCCCCCCAGGTAACAAACAGGCAGCGGGTGTAGAAGCGTGCTGCCCCGTACCTCGTCGTTCTCCTCGGCGCCTGCGCAAGTCCCGCGCGCTGGTGGTGCCAAGGTGCCTACTTTGTCCGCCTGCGTATTCAGGCCTGACTAATTTGGAGCGACTCTGCGCTACCCCTTACCGGATCGCTGATGTTATGATTCTTAATTAGAAATGCAACACTAGGTACGGTGGGTGGGAGGAAGGAGAGGGGAAGAAACGAACGGCAGAGAGTAACTGTTTTGTTGATGCCTGTAGTCTCGGCTAAAATACAGCTCCTGCTGCATTTCTTCCAGCAGCACAGGCTGAATCTTTTCCCTCATTTGATACAGTGACCTCTCAAGTGCATCATTGCCCTGAGGGCTGAGGGCAGTCCAGCAACTGTTAAACCCCTTGGGTTGATAATCTTCTCCCACATTTGCCCTTAACACCAGACATACCACCATTAGCTACAGCTCCACTGGTGCTCATTAGAGCCGATCAATATAGACTAACATAAAGAATGCTGCTGCGCCTTCTGTTATTTTTCAGTTACTGCAGATTTACAGACTTTCACCTACAACACAAGGCTTTGCTGCTGTACTATGTAAAAAAGAGGATTTGAGACCAAAAAGCCCAGACAGTTTTTATTAGATGCCTAAATGTTATTTATCTCGCTGCTCGAAATACCTTGTTACCAGAAAGTGTACAGAGGATGTTCTCTAGAAAATTCCTTTTGGATTAAGTTACCATAAAATTCCAACTTTTAATAATCACGGAGGATGCATGGATAAACAAAATCAGGCACATTTTAATAAGAAAGAATGTTTGAGCCTGTAAAGCCTAAGCAAATGCTCTCATGAACTTGGCCTGATATTTTTAAGCCCACTGACTGAGTCCGTGCTCTTTGTGGTTGGATAGCAATTATGTGGCCGGTTGAAGGTCTATATGTTGAAGGCATATATGTAGAGTGGCTACAGCACTGCATACTACCACCAGCAGGTGTTGCCAAAGATCATAGCAAGAACGGCAACAACAATTAACAAATATATCATTCTTTTTCCACATTTTATCCCAAAGAGTCTTTCAAATGATTCACATACCACTGATCACAACAGGAAACAACTGACAAACTAACTATCTGAAAATGTACGAAAATTACCAAACATCTATTAGGCATTTTGCAAGGAATAATGCACAATTACTCAATGCAGTGGGAAAAATAGGTTTTTTTTTTTACTTTTCATTTGCATTTGGAGAACAGGAAGGTCAAAAACCACCATAGCATTTACCAAAGGGCAAAGCCATGAGAATATAAAAGTTGGGATTTCTCATGCTTTGTTTAGCCAGTTTGATCATTCCAGATTTATAGCACTGTTTGGGTTATAAAGCAAGGAAAATACAGCATCCAGCCAACTTCAGGAAAATTTTAATGAGAGAGAAACCAAACATTTTATTGAGTATAAAGACAGGTATTACTTATCATGAGTAAACCTAGCTACCCCAAGTAACAGGATGGCTAGATAGGTATATGGAACATTAAAAATACTGGCAGCATGTTGAATTCCAATGAATGGGGAGTAAAAAAGCCTCATTTACACCAAGTCTTTCCATATTACAAGCATTTAAGGCCTCCTGTATCTTACTCAAAATGGTGGCTGAAAGAGTTCGATGTCAACTGCTGAATGAAAAGGAATTTTAAACTGTATTTGAGTTAAAGAAGTAGGAGATGGTAAATTTTACCTGTTTTCATCAGGTACATCATTCAACAGTTTAACTTTCTTCACAGTTCTCCAGTGTTATAGGCGATTAAA
Source organism: Psophia crepitans (assembly GCA_013399095.1). Classification (NCBI taxonomy): domain Eukaryota; kingdom Metazoa; phylum Chordata; class Aves; order Gruiformes; family Psophiidae; genus Psophia; species Psophia crepitans. The sequence goes on along the minus strand of VWZZ01006234.1, from coordinate 747,390 downwards.
GGCTTCTGTGGAATAGCTTATTTATTCAAGACCTTTCTGAAGAGCTGAAAGGGTATGAGAATTGCATTTGTGAAACTAGGGAGCTCTCAAAGTCCATTAAAGCACCTTTACTTACAGAGTGACACAACTTCTCCAGATGCGTCCTTTGCTTTAGTGGGCCTATTTGCATCTTAGGTATTACTTAGTGTGAGTAATGTGGTAGGACTGAGCCCTTGATGATAGGCTGATTAATGAAATCCGTTCTGCTGGGTGAACATAATGGAAAATGTGATTCTGTTGGCTTCTAAAGTCTGAAATTCATCTCCATGCAAACGACAGACATTTTTTGTATGTCATAAGCCTTGTACTATCCTTCTGCTTAGATGGGGATTTCATCCGGTGAAGGAAGGGTGGTTGTTACATCCATTAACCTCGTTAAAACGTACTCAGTAAACCCATTGCTTATGACATTGCCTCAAATTTAAGTCTTCCCTTCGAGAAGAACTTGGATAAACAAGGAAAACCAATTAGTGAATCAAATATACCTCCCCCCCCCTTTTTGAAACACACACTCTTCAGAAAAAAAATAAAATTGTTAAGACCGTTAGTGAAAGAACACTGGCAAAACCACTTGGTAGGTAACTTACTGAGTTTAAAAAAATGGCGGCTAATTTCTAATTTGCACCTTTCTCACTCAGCTGGCTGCTGTCAGTCGTCCTTATTCATAGTCTGCTAAATTAACGAGCTGTACGATCTGAGCTCCCCTGTTTATTTCCATGCAACTGTAAATCTTACCCTTGAACTTCTGGTCAATTGGCTATGAGTTCCTTAGTTGTCCCGTGATGAAGACAGAAAAGAGCCATATTTTCCAAATCATGCTTGGTTTCTGTAGTTCTTTTCTGAACTCCCTCCAACTTTTCCAGCATTCACCTTTCAAAGCGTAGGATCCAAGAGGGAGCACGTATCTCAGCAGTGGGTTCACAAATCTTGCTGACAGCAGTAATAATTCCTCACCACACCCCCCTAGATAGTCCATAATTTTCAATAATATCACAATATGGAACTAACATGGACTGTCCAATTGAGAGTAATACATTGTGTGTTTCAATCAACAGGGAAAGGTTTTTAGGAACTTTCTCTTGTCAAAGCTGGATATATATTCCAAGCCCTAATTATTGACCAAGTTGGCAATTCATGCAACGATGTCTTTGGTTGTAAATTAGCTGGTTTTAATGGTCTGCAGCAACGCTTTCAATATCCTCTTTAGTGCCAAGTTTGAATGATGGAACTTGCTATAGATGCTGACACTTTTTATTCTTAAACACCTAACGTGCAATACGTTCCCATGAGTTTTAAAGGGTAAGATAAAATGTCAAAATTGTTCAAAAGTCTCATGTATATTTTTTACTCAGAAAGTTACATACTCAAAACTCTAATCAGTCCACCTGGATTTATGAAATCCCTTGTTATCATAGCAGTGTGAAAACTGGACTACAGATAAAGAAAATGGTATTTTTATAGAATGGTCCTTTGAGATGGGACTGCTCCTCTGTTGTCAATGTAGGCCAAAGTGCCAGTGGGAAGTGCAGTACATGACCTTAGTCAATTAGCAGGGTCTCCTTAATCTCTTGGGATTACTTTGATCTGCAATATCAAGTCTAACACCTTAATGAAATTTTACAGATAGTCACAGAAGACATCCATGTAGCGAAAAAACAATTTCATTTTATACCTAAACTCCTAACACATGCTTAATAAACCCCCAGAAGGGAAATAATAACTATAACCATATTCAACATAAATTTCTCTTTTTTTTTTTCACACTACGTTTATGGCTGAGAAAAACAAGATTGTAATAGACGGGGCTTTGCTTGTGAAAACTGGGAACAGATTAAGCTGCTGATTCACATTTTTCGTGTGGAAAACATGTTATTTGTTGCCATTACATTTTAAATTTCCTGAAATAAGGGTGGTGTGCCAAATCTTAGTTGTGTTTGTTGTGTGAATATGTTGCAGATATATGAAACTTCCACAGCGTATCACTATCCCGATTTGTGTATTCAACCCTGCTCGTTTTAAAATTTATGCTCAGCCAAATCTTGTTCGCCACTCCGGTACGAAGGGTTTTAGTGGAGCTAATTGGACAAGGCGGGTGTACCAACCTGGCCCATTTCCGATATAATTACCAAATAACTGCATGAGAAAATTTTTTTTGATCCTGTGCTGATTTTGCTTGCTGTTGTCTTCTCTGCTTATTCAGACCATTTCACCTGAAGGTCTTGCAGGGCCCAGTTCTCAGAAATGCAGAAACACTTCAATGAAATTTTTTTTTCCTGGGAAAAGGCTCCAGGATTCCTTGCCCAGGAGTGAAAACACCACACAGATTTGCACTGTCTTGAGAAGAAGGGAGGGAGCAAAGGATGGGCTTTAATTAGGCCACAGCTTTATTAACTTAATTTATCTGGGAATTATGCAGTGATAATTCACACCGTGGCCGCTTCCTTTCTCGCTGGTGGCACGTGTTGCCACTGACTCCATATTTCTGGGTGACCCTCAGGAGTGGGTGGTGAATCGCAAGGTTCGACCTTCTCTTCTGTTTCTTGCCTCCTCCAGCCTCGTTGGCCATGGAGACCCAGCAAGGTCCCCTCCGCTGTCCCCGAGCAGCTCGTCAGAACATCCTGTGGTCGGTCCTGGGGAGAAGGTCCCGCCTCTGCCTTGATGTCCAGCTTGCTTGCAAAATCCCAAAGAGTTTCCAGGTGAGAGTAAATGATCATTTTGGGTGCCCAGTGGTGAAAGAGCAGAGAAGAAACTGCTTTAGCTACTGCTGTGATTTGAGGAGATAGCCAGTGGTGCTCAGGGGACCTACTGCCCCGTCCTGTGCAGGGCCAACCTGCATGGGAAAGGACTCAAGCAGAAGAGAGGGTATCTACACAGGCGTGCAGGGCAGGAACCCCATTGAACCTAATTGCATGGCTCTGTTGAGTACAAAAAGTGGATGTGGTCATTTCTGCCGTAGCCACCAAGCCACCACATAAAAAGTACAGCATTTTATCCTCTGCTGCTGTTGCTCACAGGGCAATCTCTCTGCTTATCTGAGGCATTTCACCAAAATCTCCTTTTCTTGGGGTCTGACCTGCAGTCCTGAGGCAAAACCCAGACTGGCTTTAGAGGGGAGTTTTGTGAGGGCTCCAGCATCCACCAGCGCAGCTCAAGAACATGCAAAGTCTCTCCTGATGCTCTACATACAGAACACATCTATCCATAATTAGATATGATTAGAGGAACCAGCGATGTTCAAGAGCTCTCTTTTATAAATTGCTTTTCGCAGTCAAATTAAGGTTTATTGCCGAGTGTCTTGTGGTTTACGCTGACTCTGATTTGCACAGTTTTATACTGTTGTTTTGCTTGTTGTACTCGTACGGCTATATAGCAAAACTAAATCAGCTCTCCCCGCAGGCCCAACAAGTGAGCTTTCCAGTGTGTAGAATTCAATGGACAATCCCCATAACATTTTCTGGTTTTTAATGCATTCAGTAACTGTAAAAACCTCTTAAAATTGAACAAGGTTATAAAACTTGGCTCTATACAGATTCCCCTAATTAACATATGACAGATACATGCAGTCATTCCACTGCGCTCTCCTCCGGTAACTGCTTAACATAGCTATAAAAACGGCTTCCACGAGGTAGTGCAGGCACCAGCTTTGTCTTTGCACACATCTGTTGCATTTTTTAGAGGAAAAAAAGAATAAAGTTTTAATTTTTAAAATCTCAATTTTAATAATGCATGAAAAAATGGGGGAAAAAAAATCCGCTTTATTTTCATCCAGGTCTCATCTTAACATCTCTTTCAGCATTGCCAAATGGTCCCAAAGTACTTTCTGTCCCCTACATTGTTCCAGCTGTGGCGACACGCTCCCGATGACCGAGGCGAGCACCGATCGTCAGTCCCTGCTGCAGTTTACAGCAGCACCCAGCCTGCTGCATGCCCCTGCGTTGGTGGGACAGGGGTCTGGCCAGGAGCTTCTTTCTGAGGGTTAGGAGAACGACATGGTTTATCTCTCTTCAAATATTTGAACTGTTGGGCAAAACACAGATAAAGGGTCATTTAATGCCAATAGAAACTCCTCAGAAGCAAAATGACAAAACTATCAAACCCACGGAAGCCGCACACGTATTTGAGTGAATTAGGTGAGTTAAGATCGCAAACGCAATTGTTTCCTAAGCAAACAAACCTTGCATTAACTATTTATAGAATACTTGGTTTTCAGTTAATGATCTGTATCTGAAATACGTTAGGCAAAGTATTTTTCGCAAATATTCATAAGTCTTTCTAAGTGAATAAATTTTTAACCTTTTTGCTCTTCCTTTTCCACAAATATCCCTGGAAGAAACCTCTAAGAAGAATTATCTTCAAAATGTGGATTTGAAACGGGTGTTCAAGAATGTGTGAAAAAGTAAATAGTGAATATCTAAGGACGAATTTAGATATTTTTAGCTAATTTAGCTATTACAGGGTGATAATTTGAATTGTTCTAACCAGTCAATGCTGCTTTTTTTCTTTTTTTTTTTTTTGTAATCAGCTGCATCCTGAATCTATCTTGCTCATATAATTTGCCTTATATTTCTCAGCTTCAAATGAGTATTTGGCCACATGTGAGGTCTCACAAACATAGAGACTGAGAACGTACTTCCTCTGGCTTTTGACGTTTGAACAGGCAGTGCAGGGAAAGCGTAGGAGGGGGAGGAAATGACACCACCCCCATTCTACCAACAGAGAACTGAGAATTTTAAAGATTAAGTAATTTATGCCAAAGAAATGTAACCCAGATTTTTGAATCCTTGTTCATTGTTCTAACCTTAACTTTACACTTCAGAAGTGAGTTGGCTGGTAGCATCCTTAAAATAGGTTATGAAGAAATATTAAATTTTCTCTACAAGTTCCTATTTAGTTCCATGGAAAGTAGCATCCGTTCCCGTGCTGTACAGCAGCAACACCAGGTTTCTGCGGGTTGTAGCCCTCAGGAAAGTGCAGGAAAGACTTTATTTGTGGTGGTCAGAGGGACTAGCTCCCAGAAATTGAAGATGCAAAGGGAAACCTAAATGCCTGAAAAATCGTAAATGAGACAGTGAGCGGATGAGTCCAAGCTGAGCAAACTCAAGCTTGGAAGATGAGCACAGAGCAGTAAAATAAGAACATATATATATATATATATGTATATCCTCCCCTGCCCAGAGCGATGTTGCTGTGCCGAGGCATGGAGCATTATTTCCTCGTGCACTTTGCAGGGTCCTGAGCGATACGTGAGGCGGTGATGAGACCCAGATGGGAGATGGCAAAGCTCTCCTTAATGACTGCTGATGTTTTCCTGCGCGTAGCCTAATAGAAGCAGACAGCAAAGATTCTTATCTTATCACGGGAAGCCTGACAGCACAGTATTTCTCTTGATGCCAGGATTATTTTGTTATAGACTCCAAAAACTCGCTCCAAAAATTACTCAGATTCATATGGTGTCTGCTTATGCCTGTATGCTAGCACATTTTAGTTGTACGGGTAAGTCCTGTAAGCATTTTTAATTTAAAACAATCTCATATAACAATAAGAAAGCTTTCAAATCTAAATATGTGAAATCTCTGTATATAGGATTAAAAAATCTATATTCATTGTGTGGGGGGGAAAAACAGAAAGGATTACAAAAGACCAAAAGCTCTAGGGTTCAAGCTAATTTTTCATCTTTTCCATGGGGAAAAACACTGGTAAATGTTAAGAAACACCCTTCAAGAGTCTTTAATTTGTTTTTCACTCTCCAAGATATAGATTTTCTGCTTCCCATTTAAGTAAAAAAAAAATTTCCTGTGGGTTTGTAGAGTCATTTGAGAAAAAATATATATATATTTGTATAATATTACATGCTTTCAACATAGCTTTGATTATGCTGTCAGATCAGCCTAGGCAGAATTCGACTTGTAGCAAGGTCCACTAACTTTCATTATCTTCTCAGGAGGTATGTGTTCCTGTAGATCACACAAGTCAATTGCAGGATTGGGTCCTTATTCCAAAATCTTGGTTTCATTGCGGTCAGTGGCAAAATCCCTATTGACCCAGCATGGGTCAGGATGTTGCCGTAAATATCCAGGCTTTTGGAGTCGGTGGGAACAGAATTAGGTCATTTTATAGCTGTTGTAGCCTGGGTTGTTGCAGTTCTACAATTGGTTTTGCTGCTGACCGGCCGTTGAGTTCAAGCAGATCCAAGTGGATCCAGCCCTGCTCATAAGCAAAATGCAGAAAGAGAATTAGAGCTAGAGCTTATCCCTATATGTTAGCGCGGTCCTAGATCAACAAAGATCTGATAATGCTTTTATAGGTGCACACACACACACACAGATATATATAATGTGTATAAACACACATAGATGTGTATATGTGAGTGTGTATGTGTGTGCATAAGCACCCTGTATTGAAGAATTTTACTAATAATACCAGGGATTTAAGTAAATGTATGATACCTTACCTTTTCTAAAATGTTCATTTTGTACTCACTAACCCAGCTAGCATCCAAAACATTCTGTGAATACCTGTTCGGAAGGCACATCTCATAGTCTCCATTTTACAGATGGGAAAACTGAGGCAAACTGACAAAAGAACCTGGCGGCAGTGGGTCATTGCCAGCTTTAGAGATAAGAAATTGCTCGTGGAACTGGTGGTGGTGAGACAGGGAGTTTGAACGCTTCTACGCATTCAATGACCGCTCAGTGCTGGTGTTTCAAAGTACGCTGCTATGACTGGCTGTGTTTTATATTCAGTCAGAAATTGCCGTTCTTGTAGAATTCAGCTGTAAAGCTTCAGTTGTAGAAAGTGTGAAATTGTGCAGAAGTTGTGGCTGACTTAAATAATAACAGCGTACGCCCCTGCCCCGGAGTTATGGATGTGTGTATGTGGACTGGCCCGGTTGTCCTTGCAAATTGCCGTCACCTACTCTCTGCTACAGGAGCGTATGGGTATGAATGCAGAGTGCTGTGGAGACTACAACGGCGTGTATTTCAATTTCTAAGATCGAACCTCATTAAAAGAACTTCCTACATCATTTATCAAAGCCAGTCAGAAGGAGGTTCAGCGCAGAACACAGTAGCCAGTGATCTCCCATCCTAATTTCATCACATTAGTTAATATAATTTCTGTTATGCAATGTGCAATTTCTTTTTAGGTCTACATGTCTTAAACACATGTGAAATGAAAATAAAATATTATTTCCATTAAATGAGGTGCTTTTCTTTCAATTTACATACCATCGGCAAAGTCTTGGCCTCCACATTAATGAGTTCCACTTGGATATTTGGAAGTTGCCTTTCACTTGGCTTTGTTCTCCAGAACTTATCCACACAAGTATTTGCAGGTGTGTGAGAAAATCAGCTTTACATTTAATGAGTCGTACGTTGTATTTATTATTCTCATCTGTCCATGTCGATATCTGGAAAGACATTCACCCCATAAATGCTATTGTGGCTGGGATGCTGAGTGACAGTGGTCCTATCCATGGGGCCAGCAAAAGGTCCGCTGGCCACTCTGTAGTGTAATGTGGGGCACAAGTAGGATTTAAGCAGGACAAAAGGCTTGTGTTGGCATCCAGTGCAATTGCTTATGTTGGCTGGAGCTAGCTAGGAAGGCAAGACATAACTTAATTTGCCGTGGTATAATCTTACAGCATGACTATTAATGTCACACATTGTCAATAGCGGCTAAAAACATTGAAGAATGCAAAGTACAGCGGTGTTTTGCCACAGTTCACTAGGTGATTCGAAAAACCGCGCTATAAGGTTTGAGCGTGAGATGACAAAGTCAGGGCTGGATCTATGTTTCCATTCATTTTCTTTGATACATTTTTTGGATAGTTGGTTGGGGTTTGAGTTGGAAATGTCATTTATATGAATACTCATTATAGTTTTATATAGAGATTTTTTTGGAAGGGGTTTAAAACCACAGCTAAAACAAGAAAATAAACCTCAAGCAAGAACTTTGTCTTCATGCCTGAAATTATGCCATCAGTGAAGTCAGTGGCAAAGCTATGGACTCCAAGGTCTGTAGGAATTGACCTCTGGGCTTTGGAGCTGTGTTGGCAAGAAAGAATAAATAAATCCTGCAAAATGATATATGAACTTCATAATCTGTGCCTCACTTCTTAGACAGGCTATACAATAAAATATCTTAAAAATCTAGTACTGGCTTTCTGTATTGAGCTAATTTTTAGGCAAACCAGCTTAGTACAGGCTCTTAAACATGCTGAACAAGCTAAGAAATAGAAAACTGTCATCAGTGTGTATTTTGAGGTCTTGGACAAAAGCTTTTCAGTGTCAAAGTGTGTTGGATCAAACCCTAATAAGCTGAGCAATTAGAAACCAGGTTTCTTCAAAATCTGGCCTTGCTTTACTCTTTGCGTGAGGTTTGCTGTAATGCCAAATTTTTACCTTCCAGAGCACAGGTCTTTCAGAATGGGTAAGTTGTTTTTATTATCAAAAAAAACTTGGAAAAAGAATTTCTTTCTCTCTGTGCCTGCAGAAAAATTAACAGGTTTTGTTCTGATTAAAATTGAAGGCAGAACATGGAAAAATTTTGGTTAAACGTGCACCAATTGGAAAAGCTGCAAGAGGAGAGCCCAGCCTCCTCTCTTTAGACTCCTGGCCTTGTCTGCTAATGGGGAAGCAGAGGAGCAAACCCAACCAAGTGACACGGGCTCATTTTGCCATTGCTAGATAACACCAACATCCCCAGGAAAATCATTACGAAAGAACCCGAGCTCCTGGGGCTGGGCATGGCTCCTCAGCTCCAGCCACCTCGCTCTTATTTCATGCACCTGATAACAAAACATGGGGGAAAGGTTCGACCTGGCTTGGAAAAAGTACTTGGTTTTGGTAAAATGAAGCAAATGCTGATGTTATGTTTAACCCCCAAATCATTGCTGTGGGTGGAAAACTGCCAAAAGCTGCATCACCTGGACGGTGGGGATAGGTGTGCTGGGGGGTTGTTAACCCAACATGAACGTGCTCGTGGCGTCGGGGTTGGGAAGTGACTGCTTTGTCTCCAAAACACGCCCGTTGTGGCAGGAGCAGAAGAACTCCGGAGCCCTGTGGATGACCATCCGGTTGCCTACAAGGAATCGTGGGTCCTGCCCTCGCAAAGCAGGCCCAGCCCCCCGAAGGAAGGCTCAGGCCCTTTCCCCTTGCAAGCTATAAATGTTTCGTGTGTCGTTCTAAAGCTGCATATGTTTCTAGGACATACTCACTCCTCAAAGACATGTGGATGGCATATGTGCTTGTGGGTTGTTCTTGTTTTATAACTACATATTTATGTTTGAAATCTGAGGATATGTTACCTTCTCCTTCATTCATATTCAATTTATAACTCAGCCAGGCGGTGTAAGAAGGACAAGGAAGTAAATATAATAATATGACATATTTATTTTTATTTGTTTTATGTGTTTGTGATACTGCAATGTTTTATGTACTTTTCTATACCTGTTTTCTGTTTTTTCCAATGTTTCACAGTAAGTTTGATAAGTTTGGAAAATCATATATCTTTCTGGAGTTTGAAAATTACAGATTTTCCTCTTGTTTGAGCTGTATTCTGCAGGCTGTAATGTTTCTAGCTTCTGTTAGTGGTGTCTTTTCCTACCTTTCCATGATATTATTTTTAAACTATTAGATACATTTTCCCTTGCTTTTTTCCTTAATGCACTTTGCACTACCAGCCTTTAGATTTTACCTGTACTCCCTGTTTATCCTATAATTTCTTCTTGTCCTTTCTCATGTTATTTCTATGTGTTATTTCTATGCTTTTGCTGCTGCTGTTGCAGGAACCGGGCAGGCCACCGATCAACGCCCAGTTGAACGCAGGAGAGCAGTTTCTCCAGAGGCAATCTATGGAAAAGCAGCTGACAAGACTGGAACTCCTGGGGCTTTTGCTGCATCTCCAAAGTGCTGGAAACCTTCAAGGCAGAGGAGGTGCTGGGTCTGCACGAGAGCACAAGGTGCGGGAGAGGGAATCGCTGCCTGCAAGGTGATGGGAGCAGGCTTTAAGTGTGCCACGCTCTTTAGCACTGCAAGCCATGAGCAGGTCAATACGGGGCTTTTGATCCAGGGAAGGTTTTGCTCATAACTAGTTCTTTGAGAGACGCTGTAAGTCAGACAGGCACTGGTTCAGCAAATTCCTTCACCTTTGGTGCTCGCAGGGTCAGACCTGATGGTCATTGCAGCTCTTCCTGGCCTTAAAACCTATGAAATGGCATCTCCTGCTGGAAAATCCTGGTTTGGGAAGTGTGTGACACTTTTTCTTCATGCAAGGAAGGTTCCCGGTTCCTCTCGGACCATACAACAAATCCCACGGCCCACGCAGTGCAACTCAGTACGAAACTCCGCGAGCGCACGTTGCCGAAACGCCGAGCCAGAATTTAAATGTGGGAATGAAAATGAAGTTTTTTGGCAGCCAACCTGCTCATATTGAACGACTTGGGATGGTGCTTGAGGCACACGGTGTCGCGTGAGGTGACTAGCTACAAGGCCAGTAAACACGCCAGGACCAGCATTCCCCCACGAGCTGCCCAGTTTAAATGCTCCGGACCAACCAGCTGACAAACCACTTGGGCTGGAGCAGCGTCACAGCCCTGCCGTGTGACAACCGGAGATTTCCTCGCGTTTGTCTGTTTTGTTTGGTTGGCCACTTTCTTTTTTTCCCCAGAAGCCAAACTGGCCCCCAGACAAATCCGTCGCAGGGTACATTACAAAGCCAGGAACATTAAAAGGAGCAAAAGGAAAGCCAAATTGCTTGCAGAAACCAAGCTTGCTTGCTTTTTTTTTTTTTGGCCATGGGAAGGGAGAGCTCCCCATGCTGCAAGTGATTCTTGGTTTAAAGGGCAAACACTGCAAACATTGGCAGAAATAAGGTTGTGTACGGAAATCTTTATTTTAATTTTTTTTTAATAGGACTAATTGTAGATGCTGCATCCCTAGAAGGTGGCAGAAAGGCTTCCAAAGTTCACTGACTTACCAACCCTGACAGTGATTCTCCTGATAACGGCACAGCAGGTCCACAGTGGCAAAGCCTAATTGACAAAGATCAAAATCTAATTTGGATAACACCAGGAGCCGAGGGGGTCATGCTCCAAATAGTGCTTGAGCCACAACCAGCCGTGTTTGTCATTTCACGGGGAAAATGCAAAAAAGATCGTTTCAGGTCCCCAAATGAGGAAGATGCCAATAATGTTGAAAAGCGTGCGCGGGAAGAAGGCTTGGTCCTGAGGGTGCGATTACTGCGGCTGTGATGTGAAATGATAAAAAATATTAAGTAGATTTTAATGTGGTGACAAAGGGTGGCCCTGCACTGGGCATGAATAGGAAAGGAAGATCCTTTGGGCACCGAGATGAAAAATAACACAAGGGCAGCTATTAGCAGAGCCAGTATCTATCCCGCGCGTCACGGGGATGAGTATTTCCTTACCTGGAATATAGGTCGCTTTTCCTCGGAAGAAGCAGGCATCGCATTGTTATCGCTGTCTGTTAATTCTGTGGCTTGAAATTGAAAATAAATACGCTGAGGGTCTTTTTACCATCACTGTACCCTGTGTTCTGGGGCAACGGGCCGTGGGTGCTGTGTCTCGCTAGCTGTGCCGTGTGCCCCGGGTCTGGCCCGACTCCGACAAACCGAGTTAAAATGACCGAGGAAATGAAAGGTTGATATTCACAGAGAATTCACGAAGTCTTTTTCTGTGTATTTCAAGGGTTTTCCCAAACAACAGAACAACAACAAAAAAGGTCTCAATAAGATAACAGAAAATCCTCTAGGATTCCTTTTTATACTCGGTGTCATTTGCTGGCAATAAAAAGAAATTTTAAGCGAACCTTGCAGCTCTCTTTACACTTTCTAAGGAGGGAATGCCATATTTGACTTGTCCATCTACTCTCCTGCAGCTTCTGTGGGATTTTACTCTCGCCTCACCCTTGCCTGTGAGCTGGATTTCACTTTTCCCGTTTACAGTTTGCCAATCACAGCAGAAGATAAATAATTTTAAGACCTTCCTCTGCGTTGGGACTGAATTCGTGTGTGCGGTCCAGCTCAGCAAAGGCACCAGGCAGCTTCTGGTCTCTGGGGCTGTAGTATGCATGACAGTTGGAAAGTGTGTGATAAGAAGCTTTTACGGAAGAGATTTTCATGGAAAAAAAGAAGAAAAAGGGAAAATTCTTTCAGAATGGACAGTGAGAATGAGGGCACTTGGAGAAAACTGGGACTGAGCGGCGAGGTAACCTGGGCTCCGGGGCGGTGATGCGTTTTGGGCTTGTGAAAGGGCTTAGTGAGATTTCCAAAGCTCTTAAGTGACTTAGGAGCACGAGGTCGGATGACTCAGCATTTCAAACACAGAAACGAGTTCAAAGCACAAACGCCGGTGCATTTGTGCTTCTGAGCAACTTAGGTGCTTTACAAAACACAACCCCCTTTCTACCGCTTTATAGAAAAAATAAATACTAATACTATAAATTGAAGCAAAGAGGTTCATGCTCCTACTTTGGCAGCACGAAGCTATTTAGAGGATGAATAAAAGGACAGTAATGAAACGGTTCCTGCCGCTGGCCGGCACTCTCAGTTTTGGTAACACTTCAGTTTCGCAGCGATTTGGCAAACCTCTTGTAAACAGTCCAACAACGCTTCAGCGAAGCCTTTAGAGAGCAGCAATCTGTACAGCACATTAATTTGGCACGTTTAGCAGCCCAGGTCTAGCTCAACACAGAGGTAGCATAAAGACTTCTTATACTGACTGTTCCCGGTCAGAGGGTAAAGTCATTGACAGGCAGCGCTGAAGAGATGGCAATGCAGCTGCCTGCGCACCATCTGATCCAAGGGACAGCGTTTTCCCATGCAGACCAACACCAACATTGAGAAAGGAAGGAAGAGCAGAGGTTTAGCTCTACTTTTTCATGATCTATGCATTTTTTTGTAAATTTTTTTTTTGGTGCTAGTTTCTCATGAACTGGAGGGTGATGTTCTGGGCAGCACAGGTTGGTGAAAGGCGGGAGCTGGATTCTCCGTTCCTCGTGCTTGTCAGGGTACCGGTGAGACTTAAAGATTCTTTTCATGACAAAAAAATGAATGATTTTTATATTCTCAGAGGTGAAATCAAACCAATCCCATTAATTTCAATTAAAATGTTACCTGTCTCAAGCTATCTCTTTTTTCACCCTCAAAGACTGTTTAGGGATGGGAAAAATGAAATATTAATGCATTCTATAAATAATATGTGTGAGGTCCACGGGGACACAGAACCCCCACATCATTAGTTAAATTGATCTTCCTCTTAGATTTTGCAGGAAATCGGGGGGTTGTGTGGCTTAGTTTTCAGGAAAAACAGTCAAACCTGGGCCTGAACTGCGGGGTGTTACGTGTGGAGCTGAGGTTTCTCCTGCTGTTCCGTGTTTATGGTCATTTCACATATCGTCTCGTGTCAGAAGTTTCAGGCGAGGTGCTGGCAGTCTGCACGGTGGCCTGTACTCATGCAACGAATTCTGCTATGGTGTCTTCACGTCTAAGGGAGCGCAGGATTACGACTTTTAATAGGAAATAAGGACCAAAGCACAGCTCGTTCCCATTGCGGCTAACTGCCTGCATATCGTGATTGTCACGTGGGTTCTGTAATTCCCCTTTGCAGCGCTCCAAAGACAACTTTTGGTCAAATTCTTATCGACGTTTTAAACACGCATGGCCATCGCATGGTGCGAGCAGCTTCTAACAAAGCAGGAGCTTCACCTGATTTCTGTGGGAGCCGTTGTGGGGTAGCTCAGCCTCTTTCAGTTCCCCCTCGAAAATGAAGCACAGTGTGGTCCCTCCCTCCTTCCCCCAAATGCAGCAGAGGAGCTGCTAAATCTAGCAATATTTTTCTCTCTTTTTTTTTTATTTGTAATAACATAAAGTCACTGCATGAGCAACCAGCAATGTTTATTAATAGAGATCTCCAATTTTGGAGTCTTTGGTAAATTGAGAACATACTGAGAAAGAATCTTATCGCTTGAATCGTAGGAAATCCATTTCCAAGTTGTCTGTTTTTCATCAAATTAAAATTAGTTTCATGGGAATATGAGAAGGTTTTTATAATTAGATAATGGAAATTTGCCTAGGTTATCTTCCACTTATTTGGATGGAACATAAATAAGAAGAATGTCACATCATGCCAGTATTTACTCATCTAACTCAGCACAAATCCTGGGTCAAGTAAAAAAGGATTTGAAAACATTTTAGTGCTTGTTGCTTAGAGACCATTTTTAACCACTGGGAGGATCTCACTCAAACCCGCGGTTGCACAGCAAAAAAATCTGAAAATTTTGAATAGTTGCAAGCCTGTCCCAAAGACTTTGCTCAGGTAAAACATTCCCAAGAATTATCCATCAAGTGACTGAGAGTGATGTTCCCCTCCCCCGGCCGGTAAGGAATGGGATGGGGAATCATTTGGACGTATTTCTCCTTTTCAATTATGTCTGGTCATGAATAAGTAACTCTCGCTTTTGAAATTGTGTATTTTAAGCATTATGACTGTCACTGCTCTCTGCCCTACCCATGCCAGTATTGAATATTGGATTTGGATGGTTTAGGTGAAAATCTGAGAGGTTTGGAGCCTGTCCCACAGCCGGGAGATTCCGGTGACATCTGGACGCGGCGGTGGCTGTGAGCCCTCCCGTTGCAACGGTCTCCCTGAAGGATTTATTGCATCTAGTGCTGCAGCAAACTATTTTCCCCACAAACTGCAGAGAGAGGGAAGCTGGAGGCCAGATCAATGGCAAAGGGTATGAAAAGGAGTGCAGGGGATGCTGATAGAGAACCAAAATAGTGCTTTCAGGTAATGTTTTATTTTTTTACCCAATTAATAAGAAAGAGAGAGAAGACTAAGTTCTGCTCTTGGGGAGGCACAGGGGCAAAACTCCCCACGAGCTGCAGGTCAGCGCTCAGTAGAAATCCGTGCACAGCCTCTGTGGTGTCTGCGGTTGGCCTGGGGTCTTCTGCTGCGCACCACCAAGCCCTCTAAGCCCACAGCGGCGGTCACTGCCTACTGCCCATTATGCCATGGTTAGCATTCATCCTGCACGAAGGGAAAAGTAACTTTATCCACTTATTTTTAATCAGTAGTAAAATTGAAGCAGGGAGGAGGAAAGTGGGGCTTTTCCCCCCCTTTTTCCCCCTTTTTTTCCCAGGTGACAGACCCAGGCGGCGTGGGGGCTGGCGTGCATGGTGGGTCTCCTGGCTCGGCGTCCTGTGTGCTCCCAGTTAACACATCTATTGATGGGTCTGAGATACCTCTTTCCATTTCCCTGCAGAATAAGGTCTTTAATAATCTCTTCACTTGAATTTAAACAGAGTCTCATCCTTGTTGGGGCTAATATTATCTGAAACAATGCGGCAGGAGACCCCAGCCTCCACAGATAGCTCTGGAGGTTGCTGGTGGGGGAATTGCCCTAGATATCTTTTACCAGTTCAAATGTCTATTAGAAAAGGGCAAGGATTGTGTAACCTCGGGTGAACCTTCAGTTAAATCATATTTATTGTCATGAGGTGGGTCGCAAATGAGAGTTTTGTGATCATTTGCACAGTGTGAATAAAGAAAAAGGGACCATCTGATGCTGTTCTTTTTGAGTATAATATGTAATTTAGGCAATAGCACGATCCGTGGATGAGTTGCTCAAAGTATAGTATGGTGCAATGAAGAGAAAGTATGACATCATATCCCTTACAGACAATTGCGGTGCCATACCCCAACTAACACAACCATTTTTCTCCTCAAGTATGAAAAAGTATGTTTTTCAATAATCCCAATTCTCTCATACATGCAGTCTAAAATAATTTAAAAACAAATGTCCAGTAAGGTAAAATATCATGACAGGGTTTGCATGTGCTCCTATCAGTCGTTAGTCCCCAGATGACATTTGTGTGACCGTTCTCTTTCCACGTGCACTAGATTCATTGTCTGCAAACTAGGAAATATCCCACTAACGTCCCCCACAGCTGCCACAGGAAGGCTTTCCTCCTGCACAGGGACCGAAAGCTGGAACTCGTACAGGGGAATCGTGCAGACCCCAACCAACCCATTCATCTCTTCGAATACAAGGGGAAAATTCTGCATCAGTGACTGAAGAGACACTAGAATTAAATAAACCCAGGGAAAGAGCACGTCCTGCATCATAATTTTCAGAGGAGCTTGAAATAAATGTAACCACATTTTAGATAGTATTCAATACCCATCTATTCACGCTGGTAAGACCGAGGAGCTTTCTCACAGGTTTTGCATACCAGGAGCTGTAATTTCTTTTTTATCCCTGTACAGACTGTCAGGCTTTTATATATTAACCGCTGATTGTTTTTGTCTTCCTTTAAGAAATGCAATCCCTGCAAACACACCGTCTCTCGGTGCGTACGCCGCGCACGGAAAGGCTCCTTGGCAAACTAGCACATGGAGAATGCAAAACCCTATCGATAGTCTTCTGATCTTCCCCTTCATGAATCTCAAAATTTAGCATATTCTATATGCTTCCCTCTCTCCCCCACGTTCTATTTATTTATTTTTTTCCCCTTGCCCTAAATTCTGCGTGCCTACACTCCGGATGAGGGATTGGTGAGAGTGGTTTAAAATTAGTGCCTACAGGCAAAGAATTTCCCAACCTGTGCCTTTGTGATGCTCCTAACGATCCCCCATCAGGAGCCCCGCGCGGCGCGGCTCGGGCTGGAGCGGTAAGGGGAGCTGGTGGCAGTTGCTGAATTGTGCCTGACATCTAATTATGTCCTAGTCCTTGGCAACAGCTTGAAGATAACCTACCTCTTGCCAATCATCCTGGAAAAGTGCTGCTTTTCTCCTTGATGCCTTTAGAGGCTTCTGCGGCGTTGCACTCCCTTTGCACATTTTTGCTGCCAGGTACACAGTGGACCTGTGATGGTTTCGGAGAAAGACCCCTCTTGGGCCTTGGGCACATGGGTATGTTCCACCTGTACGGCTGTTTGGTGGCTTCCCAAGTTTGCAGCAACTGCAGGAAGTTGCATTTCTGGCCGTGTAATCGGCTGTCATCTCTGAAGCAATTACAATTACCTGTTTCCTAATTAGGACAAGTTCGGCTGAGATTATATGAGTCACTGGGAAGTTTTATTCTGTCATTTAACCCAGAATAGCTCTATAGTTTCATAAAAGTTTTCCCCACAGAGTAAACCTTTAATTTATGATGAAGGTCGTACAACTCCCGCTCTTGAAGAAGCCATGAAGGAGGTGGGGTGCAGGGCGGAGGCTGCTGCGTCGCTGCTGCCTGCTGCCTGCGGTGGCTTCCCAGGGGCTGGGCACCAAAGCATCTGGCAGACAGCCGCATAAAAAAAGGAATACATGTAAAACAAAGACAGACAGAAGGAATGAAAATCTCATTATCCAAATATAAAGAAAGACGGGATGAAATTTTGGTGTGAGCTTCCAAAAAATATATTTAAAAAAAAATTTTTTTCACCCCCGGTGCATTTTGTCTGGAATTTCATTACTGAGACTAGAAGTTCTTACAGGCAATCTTTTGTGAACACTAGTAACCCCTCCAGCATGCCAGGCTAACGAGTTACCAGACTAAAACCACGATGAAACAAAGAAAGAAGATCAAGATTTTGAACTGATAAAAGCTCTAACATTAGGAAAATATTCTGAGTTTAGAGGAAATTTTATAAATGTCAGTTTTTTCCACAACTGCTCTTTCAGGGGTTTTGCACAGACCGTAAGGCGTTCCTAAGCATCTGGTATCTATACCTGACAGATACTGGATTTGCTGTGAGAAGCTCACTTGCCCACTAGACCTTTAACTATGCCACTGATACCAGTGTTGTAGATATGTTCTGTGGACCTGCTGATCAGATATATGCTGCTAGTGTTCCCTTCTGAAACAAATATTTTGCGTGCCACCATCCGTGAGGTGACGCTCATTTTGGTACCCAGCTTTGTGCTGGGCTCTGCATTAATTCCCAGTTTGGGGCAACAAAGCCCTTCAGAGCCAGCAGATCTGACGTTTCTGTGCCAACACTGATGTGCTGCTCTCTGAGCAGAGGGGTAAGACCTGCTCGTTACCCTGATTGACTAGGAGTGTGAACTGGAATCTGCCTTAATTAGGGGTAACAAGTCCTTAATTAGAGGAAAACACACCCAAGTATGGAAGTGGTGGAATTTAAATGCTGTTGTCATCACAGAGACTTCCAAATGCAAGAGGGAAAGGAGGAAATATTTCTTGTTTCTGTCATCAGTTCACACCCAAAGCATAATGTCATAGTGGAGAAGAATGTGTTTTTTCACAAAAATTAAGTTTTGGTTTATAGCTTCAAAATATGCTGGACAGTATTAAGGTTAGCTTTTTTGCTTGCTTGGAAATGAAAGAGGACTCCTGCACTTGTGTGTTGGATTTCAAGTCTCCTTGCTGTGAGTTTTTCCTTTTTTTCTTTTTTGTAATTTGTTTTTCTCTCTTGAAGCTATTTCAAACACCCTATAACACACTAACTGAGAAAAACTTGGTTGAAATTCTGATGGTTCCTCCTTTCCCCTGTCTTTACAGCTAAGAAACAAGTAAGCTTCATTGCTTTGGACATAGATTAACAGCTGTTCCAGTGAGTTTTACTGCTAAATTTCAAAGTGGTTTTTGGGTTTTTTTGTTTGTTTGTTTTTTTTGTTTGGTGTTTTTTTTTTTGTTTTGTTTTGGTTTTTTTTTATTTTTTGTGCTTACAAAGAAAATCTAGCATAGGTTTCTGGCCGGACAGAGGGAAGAATTTCCCAAGGAAGGTGATAAAGGGCAACCAGCATGGGTTGTGTACACTCCTATGGGGAAATGTCTTTCCAGAACCCACCTGGTTCTTTTGTTTCGGCTCAAAGCCGTCCCTCTGCTAAAAGCTTAGAGTGGTTTGTGTCCTGTTTGTGAATAGTGAGCTCCATGTGGAAAAGAGTAATGGCAGTTATGGAAAGTTTTTGATGGCTCGTGCACTCGCTCTGATGAACAAACGCAAGACTGGGGTGAATTATGCTTGTGTGGCTGGCAGAGAGGGGAACAAAGTCACAAATTATACACTAGCTAAAGGAGAGATGTTACCCAGTGGCTCTATATTGTTCCAGAGATACAGAGAAACTTTAACAAACTCATAAAGAAAAGCAAATAACATGTAGCATGCATAAAAAAATTTTAAAAACCTCGACACATCACCTCTGAGCTATTGCTACTTCTGGGGTGCCACTCGCCACTGGAGAAAGCAAGGGAAGGTACTGAGAAGCAGGCACTATTTGAATAGATCTGTCAATAAATAATTGTTTTAATTGAAATGTCTTGTCATTTGGAGGTTCCTGTATTATCTGAGCATGAAAATGTATGAATGCATAATGCAGTAATAATCGAAATTAGTTTCCCAACTCTTAAATTTAAATGCTTGGCAATTAACTGCCTGCTAAATCTCACTTTTCTGTGGATGTTTTCTTCTTTGTTTCTGGGAGTATTAAATAGTCCTAATTGCTGGTTGCACATTCCTTGACTGTCGACCATTTCCTGTTGTGTCTATCAGCTGTAACTTGCTCCAAGCATTGCTTTGTCTTTGCACGCAAGTCAAAGACCTTGCAGTCCATGTTTACTAAATGGAGAGGTTGTGAAGTCCTAAAGCCTCACGGACACATCCATAAGACCAGGGTGCACAGGTACCTCAATGTCTTGGCCAGAGATGGGTTGCAGAGGTTGGCTCTGGGAGTAGGCTTTCCTCAAGTTGATGTTGGCAAAGCACGTGCCTTTTAGGCCAACTCTAATGATGGATGTTCTCCGATGCTTATATTTTTTGTGAATTCATAGGATCACAGAAATATGTTTACCTCATTTTCATAGCTTAGTCGGTCCCCTTGCTTTAGAAGATGAATGGATGATTTGGCTATGGTAGCTCTTTAAAAGAGCAGATGCTCAGGCTCTGATGACAGCTCTGTGTGGTGCAGCTTCTTGGGTTTGCACTGGTCCATCTGACGTGCTCTCTCGGGTTCAGATCATGCTTTTTATGTTTTCTTATAGATGCCTTGCTCTCTGCCTAACAATGAGGAGACCAATGCAAGTGCATCAGAAAGAGATAAAAGCAGCAAAAGGCATTTCCAGAAACACTCTTCCATTTGCATTTTGACTGGGGTCATCAGACAGGCTCATCATAAATTTAATTGAAAATAAAGGCGCTCGCTAAAAACGTTTTCTGTGTTCGCTGCAGAGGAGCAGGGAAAGAGGGCTGGAAAGGAGTCAAAGTAAATCACAACGCAACGTGGCCCTGACGCAGGCTGTATAAACATGCAAAGATCACCCAGGACCCCACAAACGCATGGAGACAACTGCGGTTTTGGAGACAACAAACTCGGTGACAGAAATCTAGCAAGATCTCCATTTTATGGGGAAGAGTGGGACTGTGAAAGCAGTCATTCCCTTAAACATTTATTAAATCTCTTCCCTGCAGATGTAACATTTCCCATGTTTTTCCCCTGCACTTCATAACACATCTCAGTGCTCATGGCGTGAACTTTACCAGGGATGACTTTTTTTTAGTGGATGGCTGGAGGTGAGCCAGAACGCAATGACTTCCAGGCACCTCCCCTGACATCTCCCCAGCCCAACCCCACCACTGGCGAGCGCCTGCTGGCTGGCAGAGCTCAATCTGAGCGCTCTTGTCACCAGAGTCTTGCAAATTCATATAATCTTTGGACTTCTTGACTTGATAAAGACAGATTTTTTTGGGGGGAGAGAGGGAAAGATGTTTTATTTCTGCCATTGAAGTCATCAGCCCAGCTATGTGTACTGCTGAAATTACCTGCGGAATTAATTTACGTGATTTTTCTGCCCATTGATTATTTCAGATTAGCTGCATTTCTCAATTCCAACTCAGTAGTCGGTGTCTGGGCTGTGTCTTTGCTTACTTAAGCTGCGCAACAACTTCTTGGCCCCAAATTGGATAATTTAATCCTCATAACTTGTGCCAGGTAATGTTGAGGTGCAGTCCCTCCAGCTGGGATTTGGGAAGTGAGCAATTAGAAACGTGATTTCAGCTTCTTGTTGATGCTACTCCTGCAGTCAGCAGGGAGAAGGAGAGAAGCAGCTTTAGGTGGAGATTTCCCCTTCTGAGGGTGCTGGGAATCACCCTCTGGAGAGAGCTCTCCCCCCACTGACACCAAGAGCCCCAAGATAAGTAGTAGAGCAAGAGCCTTGTATACAGAAGAAGAAACTAGGGGATGTAAATCCCTTGTTTCTGGTTCTTGGGGACAAATTTCTTTACTGAGCAACTGCTGTCTTTAGCCTGATTTTTATTTTTCATGTGAATACTTGCAGACTGCAAACAAAAGTAAAAATGCTGACAAAAAATTAAGGGGAAACAACTGGCAACAATTTGTAGGAAAAAAATAATTCCAATTAATAACAAAAACCTAGGTTGTGGGTTTCTTTAAGGTTTTCCTTTTGTTTCTCAACTCATATATTGAAGTTGGAACGCAGTTTAAAGAATTTTTGCAACTATGGGGACTAGCGATTTTTCCTGCCTCTCTGAAGGAAGGCCCCGATTCCCATTTCATCGCTTGTTTCTTCTAGTCGCTGCGTGTGAAAGCCGAGGCTTCAAGAAATCTCCAGCCTCAGTCAGCCTTACTATAACCTTGTGAAAGTTGGCAACTATTAAAATATCTGCAAATATTTTTCTTGCCAGTTTTTTCTCAGTTCTGCTCGCAGCTCTCAGCAAGGGACCTTTTGAGGTGTAACTACTCGCTAGGTAGAATCTTCCTGAGCCCAGTTCAGAGCCACCGCATGAAAATGCAACCGTACTGACTTCAGCAAGAGAACGGAAAAACAACCGACCAACCAAATGTTGTTATAAAATCTTACATATACATGGATTCTGTGCTATTTAAGCTTTTTATTTACCTAAATCCCTTCCTGTTTAGGTATTTTTAAGTGGGGAAAAATGCCATTTTGAAATGGAAAGTTAAGAGCTGGCTTTAAAAAAAAAAAAATGGAATTAAATATTTTAGAAATGTTCCTGTGGAACACTTCATTTTGGGCACTTTATAATATGCTTATACTGGAAAATCTTGCTTTATATTTCTTAAAGCACCTCCCAACTTCAGCCCTTCCTTGCCTCCTCCTCCTGCAACCAGCACAAATGTGACGTTGGGGCTTATGCCTCAGCCAAGGGAGTTTGGGGGCCAGGCAAGGTGGGAAGGGGACCTGTGATGTTAATTGCTGTTCGCTCCTTGCTCTGCGGGTGACCTTGGTGGAAGGGGACAGATTCCTGTGCAGCACAGGGGCCGTGGCACCGGCGATTGCCGGCAGCGTTAACCCTGTCTGGAAGGCGATAGTCCCTGGCTGCGCGCACAGTGCATTGCTCAGCACAGACACGCTCCTGCGTGGGAAGGGAGAGGGGTGGCACTGGGGAAGGGCAAACAGGGTTTTCCTTAACGTGGATATAGGAAAACAAACATAGAATCCTTACTGCAGATTTGGGGAGGCTAAAATTCAAAATCTGCTGTTACGGCATCATTTTGAGCCCTATGTTAAGGATTTAAAAGCCTTTTGGAGGCCTCCTAGAATTGGTTTGTCAGTGGCCTTGCTTTACTTTGTGTGCTGCTACCCACCTCTGAGGAATTCCGATCAGCTGAGCTGTAGCTACAACTCCCCCAAATACATGGGGAAAAAAATCAGTTGAAATGGTTATGCGACAGATCAAAGAAGAATTTATCGTGCACAATGTCAGCATCCAGGTTGATGTGTGTTACTCCAGGTAATCCATCCAAAGGTTGGCTAAAGGTATGCTAAGAAGAATAGGGGTGAGCAGTCGGCAGGAGGAGTTACGGGGCAATGGCGAGCATCTCCTCTCTCCACAAACAGAGTCCTTCAGGCAGTAACGCGTTTTGTCAGAGCAAGTTCTTGGTCTGTGCTGCGAGGAAAAGAAGGTGTGTCCCTCTCCTCTCTTTTTCTAGTTTTCCTTTCCCTCCAGCATCAAAAGCATACCAAGGAGCAGAAGCTGACAAAACCAGGCTGTGGTGGTAGGTTGAATCCAACCAGTTTGACTTGCCCACACACAATGTAGGCTACACGTTGCTTACACTGTACTTAAAGGAGGTTTGTGCTTGGCAGGAGGCCGAAGAGAAAATAGGTTTTTATTCAGAGATAATGAATGAGTTTTCCTTTCCTTCCCCGCCCCCATTTTCTGCCTTTTCTGCCTCAACCATCCCTTAACAACTCTGTACCAGCCGAAGCACTGATTTGATTACAGTTATTTTGATGTCATTTGTCGGTGAATGGTGAAACAGTGACTGTTCCTATGCCCAGGGATTCTATCTAGCGATCAGAAAATATTTATCATCAAATTGCTTAAAAATGGCAGCTTGTTTCCGCATCACAAAATGTTTTTCGGCTGAACGAATGGCTGTGCCTGGATGTGCTGGAGTCACAAGTGGGATGTTGGCAGGAACGAGACAGATGCAACAAAGCAAGAGGAGAACCGGGAGCTTATTAAACATATGCGGTCTTTTTGGGTGCTGTTTCCAGACATGTGCTTAAATAAAGGGAAAGATAATAGCTAATGCGGTGTTTAGCCCTTGTTTGTAAATGCTTTTTCTGTGTGTTGGTCTCCCTCGTGCTAACCCTGCATCTCCAGCACATCAGCGTGTGGCTTCTAGGATAAAGGATGCCCCAAAATTAGTGGGTAACTACTGATTGCAAGGAGACACCGTCCCCTTCACCAACATTGCATGAAATTTGGAAGAACACAGTGGTTTTTCCACTAGGATCTAGGTTGGGATGTGGGTGAGGATGGGGACAAGGTCTTCCACGTGTCCCCCTGCGTGATAGGGGTTCAGTCTCTGGGTGAAAGTGGTAATGGCTGGAAACGATGGGGTTTCAAGGCATCTCTTATGGCTTAATTGAAGTGTTAGTGTAAAAATGAAGGGTGGGTTTCCCTGCTGAATGTGGATGGTGGGCTGGAGTGAGGGTGCTTGTGTTTGTAAACAGGGAAATGAAGCAAAGTAAAGCACGGTTAGGGTCAACTGAGTGGTGGTGTAAAAATGAGGCATTTTGGCTCCTTGTTTATTTCTCTCTGTGAAGAAAAACTTAGAGCAAGTCAGAAGATGGCTCTCTGAGGATACCACCACAAGGATGCTGAAAACACATGAAGAGTTGAAGTATTTCTCCTCTTTCTGACTTATTCACCAACCACAGAGATTTTATATTAAAAACAAACAAACAAAAAAATGTAGCTAGAATTAGACTAGAAAATGCAAATTCATAGCATGAAAAAGAAAAGAGGAGCATGAAAGAGAAAGGCATCCTGATTGCTTACAAGGGGAGGGATGGCTCAAGGGCTTTAATTTTTTTAAAATAGAAATATTATTGCATTTTATTTCTGTCTTTGCAACGGGAGCATTGCTTCAGAGTTGGAGGTTGTCTGATGTCCAGGTCAGTGTGGTATCATGGAAGAGTTTATTGTGGAGCATTGTTCGTCCACCCCTGTGTGCCTACCCTGCTCAGTGGTCTCCTTCAAGCCCTGGTGGGCAGCTCTTGGTGGCGATGGGGTGTACAAGGACCTGGAAACATGGCCTGGAAATACCTTTTTCTGTTGGTTTTGGGCTGTTCCACCTCCCCTTTCTCCCTGGAGATTTACTGTATTAAATTTTCTGTTTTGTCTAAAGGCTCTGAACAAAGGGAGATTTGTAGAAGATTTGTATGAGGCAAGGGCTCATATTTGGTCTATATTTCAGAGAGGTAAAATAAAATGCTGAACCTAGTACGGATAAACCGCTGTGGGAGTTTTCCTGGGTACCGGTGGCATATATCTTTTGTGATCTTTCAGGAGGTTAAGGGTGAAGCTGGAGCTATATGAAGAACAATTTGTTTGCTCTTAACAGAGGCAAAGACAGATGAAGGCGGTGAGCACAGCTTCTGAGTCTTTCAGTCATTTGTTTTTAAACCTCATCACGTGCCTGTCCTGATGCAGCCCTTGCTCAAGTCCCCTTCACTGTTAGCACAATTCTCTCATGCTTCCCATACTTGCATTTGTCTGCAGATCAGTAAAACTTCCTAAAAATAGTAATTGCACTCGTGTTGTGAGATGATGCAGGTATTCTGAACATAAACCCTTCATGACTGAGCACTCTTTACTGGCAGGCACATAAAAAGCGTGGAGTAAATTAACTTTTCCAGAGCAAACTGGCCTTGAAAATGTTTGTTACTGAAAGCAATTAATTTGTTGTCATCCTTATAAATCTTTTTTTATCCACACATCCCATGAAAAGTTGAACAGCCTTAGCTTATACTGATTTCTTTTTTCCAAATGTGCAACATGATGGACAGGAATTTCATCAAAAGAGAGAGATGCTGTCTTCCTAGCTTCACGTAGGTCATACAGGAAGGTTTGTTGGCCAAATGAAAAGCAACATGTTTTCAGTTACTATCTTTGCTACTGTAAAGAGCACTTTCTTCAGAGGTCAATGTGGACTGTTCACCTCTTCAGTAGATGCAGAGGACCATGCTTGGTGGAAGCTGATGCAGGCGGGGGAGGCACTTCACTCAGCTGGGTTTTTCCTGCTGCTGGGGCAATTGTGTGTTTTTTCACTCCTTGTTCTATTTTCAAGCATCAATTGCGTTATACACTCACAACCTTCTTTTTCTTTTTTTCTTTTAATTTTTTCCCCATGGGTTTGGAGGAAAAAAGCGGTGTGATCTTGCATGGCTTGAAAACAGTCGATAAGAGTCATGTTAGCAACTGGTATGTGCCAAAATATCTCTCCGTACATAACTGGATGGCAATTTGCAAACCAAATCAGCAGTGGCACTTCCTTAAGTCATG
The DNA here is from genome assembly GCA_013399095.1 of Psophia crepitans. Taxonomy (NCBI): domain Eukaryota; kingdom Metazoa; phylum Chordata; class Aves; order Gruiformes; family Psophiidae; genus Psophia; species Psophia crepitans. The sequence continues at coordinate 721,548 of VWZZ01006234.1, read as the reverse complement.
AGATGGAGTCAGCAAAACCATCACAACCAACTCCTTTCTTGGCCCATCTGAGAATGGGACAGCTGGGTAGGGCTGGAGGGGAGTGATTGCACCATCAGAGCACAGGGTCTGTCCCCAGGGGGGTTTCACACCCAGGGGACCACCAGCTTCTCCCCAAAACTCCACCAGGCAAAAGTCTTTAAAATATTGGGGAAGAAGTAAAAAAAAAAATCCAACATAAAAATTAATTAGCATTCACTAATTAACTGTAATAATATCATTTAGAATCACTGCCTGGAACTGTAGTAGCTTTGGCCCTGTGCCATGATATGGTATGTATGGCTGCTGTCTTTCATGTGGCCACGCATCCATTCTGAGACCTGACAGTGATGATCAGTTTTTAAACATTTAATTGCTGCCATTGTTTTACTGGAGGAATTTTATAGCCTTGCTTAGCCAGCTAATATCTCACAGCAGCTGTTATTGATCATAATGATTTAGGTATTTAGGAAAAAAAAATTAAAAAAGTCAACTCTAACTGCAATTTTTTATTATTCTATGTAACCCCTACTACTGAAAGGGCTTAGGAGAAGTTGAACTGTCAACACCATAGAAGCATCCATATCAGTAATCAAATATAGTCCATGTTTTGCCAAGTATCCTGGGCTGTCACATCTGCCATCACCACCTGTGATAATCTTCCTTCTTTTTTTGCACTAAATAATAAATTCCAATATTCTGGGTTGGGTTTTTTTTCGCTCCAGACACACTCATTTATTACAACTGACTCTAGCTAGTGATTTTGAAAATGCCAGTGAGGAGGTGTGGGTAATTCTGCACTGTGTAGGCTCTTCAGGGAACAGCAATGGTCATCTTGAAGACCCACGTACCCGACTGTGAGGAGCTGCTCTCTATCAGATGTATAGATGGTGGATGACCCTGCAAATGATTGAATAAGCAGGGGTGTAAGACTATGCAATTTTCTGTCACAGTCAAAAATGGTCTCTCTTGGAGCACTGGATGTTGGTAATATACAATGAGCATGTTTGCAAGATCTTCATTTCCACTGATGATGGGTGAGCCAGGCAAGGACCCATCCTGACTCGTATGTCCTTCTGGAGTTTTGTGGCTTGTAGGTGGGAAAAGCCAATAGGGAAACACTGTCTGGGTGGAAGCTGAGCAAATCTGGTCAAGAATTTCCAGAAAGACTGTGAACAGAGATGACCGTGACACTAGATTTCTTAGGTTAATCTGGAAAATAACTGAAAAATCAACCATAGAATCATAGAACATACCAAGTTGGAAGGGACCCCTAAGGAACATCAGTCCAACTCCTGGCCCCACACAGGACCAGCCCAACCACAGCAGATGACTGAGAGCTTTGGACAGAAGCTGCTTGAACTCAGCCCAGCTCGGGGCGGTGACCACTGCCCTGGGGAGCCTGTGCCAGGGCCCCACCACCCTCGGGGGGAAGAACCTTCTCCTGATCTCCACCCTAACCCTCCCCTGGGGCAGCTCCAGGCCGTTCCCTGGGGTTCTGTTGCTGGGCCCCAGAGGGAGGAGATCAGTGCCTGCCCCTTGGCTCCCCCTCGGGAGGAAGCTGGAGGCCCCCTTGAGCTCTGCCTCAGCCTCCTCTTCTCCAGGCTGAACCAGCCCAGGGCCTTCAGCCTCCCCTCACACACCTTCCCCTCCAGACCCTTCCCCACCTTTGTTGCCCTCCTCTGGACACTCCCCAACAGTTTTATGCCCTTTTTGTGCTGTGGTGCCCAAACCTGCCCCCAGCACAGTGTAGAGTGGGAAGAATGTAATAATTTACTTTTTTTCTAAAGAAAATTCTGAGTATGTCAGCTACTGTGTCTGTGATGTGCCAATGCTGCCTGAACGATCTGGGCTGGCAGTTATCGTTACACATTGAGTCCCTCTTTGGTGTGTCCATACTGATGATTTTAAAGACCTGAATTAGGAAGGTGTCAGCAGGGCTTTGGCCTGAACCCCTGCAGTACCCCTGTGCACCCTCATTTGCCTCGTGTGTTTGTGCCAACATCGAAGCAAAGGGCTGTTAAACCACCCTTGTGTTTCCAGGGAGAAGAGTGAAAATGTCAGCATACGTGGCTTTTAAAGGCAGGAGCAGAGCAGAAAGGGCAGGGATGGGAGTGGAGCAGACATTTACGCTCATGGGATTTAGTACAGCCTGATCATAAACCCTTGTTACATTAATATTTTAAAAATAGTCATCTCTTTTATATGCCATTAGTTGAGAGCTACTACTGGAAGTGTGCTTTGAGATAAAAGGATGGCCCTAGTCCGGCCTATCTGTGAGAGAAGGTTTTGCTCATCAGCTTGTGGGGAATTTACCCCAGTGATCTTCGGAAATTCGACTTCCAAAATCTATATCCTACTTGCTCCCTTGCCCTTGCAGAGCTGCGCTGGCGTTCTTCAGCACCTGCGGAAATACAAATGTAGTATTTGTTGTGCGATTTAAGAGGTGCTGTATCCCAGCACAGCAGAAGCTGTTCCTTTGACCCTGGATGAGATACTTTATATATATATATATATATATTATTTTTTTTTTAAAATAAAACAGATAAACTAGTTGCAGCTAAGTTGAACTTAAAAACAGGTTTGGGTTTTTTTGTTTGTTCGCAGGAACCTGCTGAAGAAAATTGCACTTGCTCAGGTCCTTTTTTGTCTTGGTCAGGTCTAAGTTTCAGTGATGTTGCACGACTCTTTGCTATAAAAGGGAATTTTAGTATTGTTCTTGGTTCCAGTAAGATTCATAAGGGCGCCTATGTATTTGCTTTTTGAAGAAGCTAACTGAAGTTGAATAAAACCCAAGCACGGTGATAGATTTTTCTACATAGAAAATAGAAAACCATTCAGGAAATTATGTTTCTAAAAGGGCAAACTTTAAAAATAAAACGTCCAAAATGTGCCTTGGTTGAGCTTTTTAAAATATGACACATCCCATAAATATGTCACATTTATTTTTATAATATTATAAATAAAAAGTTGAGTGAGAAAATAATCTCTTTGCTGTACTTGGGAGCACAGCCTCTGCCAGCAAAGGTCTCTGTAAATAGCAGAGGTCAAAACTGCTTGGGATCTCTCTGCCACCCGTCTGAAACGAAGAAATACATTTTAATGTGTACATTTCATAAAACATATATAGGTATTCCTCCATGTATCATAAATCCTACTGACTGCAGTATGCTAAGCAGATGCCAAAAAATTCATGGAAAAAAAATAGTCTATCTGTTAAACCCCTTGACTATTGTTTCTTAATGCTGACATATAGCTATATGTCCTTTAAGGTTAAGTATTTTGGCCTGGGAATTTTCTGACGAACACTTTTGGACCGAAACCCTCCAGTTTATTGGAGTGGGTTTTTCATGAGAAGAGGCTGGTTTCAATAAATCCTCTCACTTAAGCAGAAAGTTTAATTTGTCCAAAGGTCCTTTTCCTGGGTTTTGATAGAATTTTGGATTCAAAACAACTTTCTGTCTTTTTATTTAATACTGTCAATTTGTAGAAAAATGAAAGGAAATCGTCCTGGACCAAAAGAAATCAGAATTTCTTTCCCCTCTGTAGACTCTTTCTGTGTTGATATTTTTTTAATTTCACAATGGCACACGAAACGGCGCTGTAGGGGTAGGGAAGAATTGGTCTCTGCTTCTCCAGTCTTTATTCTTATTTAACAGACTTAATTTTGTTGTTGTTTATTCACTTTTTAACCTGAAAAAAAAATATTCCTAAGTAGCTTTAAATGACTTTCCATTTTTTTGCAAGTTCCACACAGTTTTGGTTCGAAGTCACACATCATTTTGTATTGCTGTGACACTTTTATTTGGCTACGTAGCCCACCAATTGCCCGTTGCACTGCTGAGTTTTCCTGCTTCTTTTTAATTCAGTCAAATTCTGAGGTCCCCCCAGAGATGTGACATCAGGATAAATTGTGAGCCAGTGAGGTGTCGCTTCTTGCTGTGCCTAAAACCCTCTGATTCCAATGATTTCAGGAGGCAAAAGGGAACAGAGTGTGGTCACAGCTAGAGTGAATATATTTAAATTGGAGAAAAAGTGGAAATTGTGGAAAAAATATATTGTGCTAACTTCCTGCCTCCAGTGCCGTGGTGTAGCCGTGCTTTTCATTTTAGATGCTCAGAGCATCGTTATCATCAGAAGGGGAAGAGGAGCTGCTCCTGTGCTATCTCTTTAAAATGTTGGCTTTAATGGCAATAATATTTGGTACATATACAATACCGTGGTGATAATATTGTGTGTTCAAGCTATTCTGGATACCAGCCTGCCAGCAGTCACACAGGAGATGGATGGAGAAGTGGTGGAACCCAAGCGGTGATGGGTTTCCTGGGGCACCTCTGAGCCCTGTGGAGAAGCAGCTTCTGGACACCCATCCAGACCATTCACACTTACTTAACTTCTCCCAAATTGCGCTTGGTATAATCAAGTTAACTTAAAATGTGTTTAAACCGCTAACGCACTGGGTCATTGATTTTAACAATGTTCTCACTACTACGCTTAATTATTGTACAAGCTGTTATTTAAGAGCGCAGTTCGGATGGCGGGATGTAATAACGCCTTCGTAGATCGTAATAAATGAAACAACCCGGTAACGGTCGGTGCCAGACTTCGGCAAAGAGGTTTTTAACGGTGGGGAGAGAGGCCGGCTGTGTGCATGCACGGGGTGTGTGTCACCAGATTGCCGGTGAGCTGTAATGTCAAGTGACAAGTATGTGGCTCTATGGCCTCCTGGACGCCGGTGATCCTCAACAGTAACAAAAGGAAACCAAACCCATGTGAAATGAAGTTATGCTGAAAACCCCCCGAAGCAAACAGTGCTATTACGAAGACCTTCATAGGTGTTTCAGCATTATCACAGAATATCCCAAGTTGGATCTATAAGGATCATCAAGTCCAACTCCTGGGATTGCTCCTATACACCGTGAGATGGGACTGGTGGCAGGAGATGGGTGCTCCACCTTGGGAAGAAAGGATTAGAGCGTGGTGCATGGAGCTAGCAGGAGGAGGACCAGCAGGAGCTGCATCTGCCTTCCCCTTCACCCGGTGGGTGTCGGTGGAAAAGTTCCTCTTTTCTCTCTTGCTTCACATCACCCTGAGAAAATCTCGCTGATGTGCCTTGTTTCTCGGACACCTCAGAAGGGAAAATGCTTTAGCGTGCGGGCACTGCAGGAAGAGGCTGAAAAAGGGTATCGTGGAAAGTGTTAGATCTGAATTCTTTTGAAAATTAAGGTATTTCAGATAACCAAGGAGTTGGTGTTTGAGCACCAGGGAGCTTGAAGGACGCAGTTGTTGTTGCATTTTGTTTTGTTTGTGTTGACTGCCTTGATTTTTTTTTTTTGCATTGAGGTTTTACAGTCAATAAGTTTGGTGGCAATTGCTGCTTGACAGTTTGTTTTGAAATTTGTTTTACTTTGTGTAAAAGGATTTGTAAAGGATTTTTATTTTCTTGCATGACAATGATTTAGTTGAGGTCTGGTTTGGATGCTGACACTGCAGTAGGAGGAGCAGAACTGAAATGCTTTGGGAAGGGGAGAGGTGGAAGGAAGTGCATCCTTTCCAGCTTCTCCTTTGTAATTTCTATTTTTTGCCCCACCTAGAGAAAGATTAATCCTAATTTATGCACCTTCAGGGTCGGCTGGTGATTGGCTTTGCCCTGGGACTGTGGGCAGGCGGGGGGTTATCCGAGCCCTGGTGCACATGGGGCACCCTGCACCATCCAGGGTGCTGGGGGGTGTCCTGGGTGCTCCCTGGTCAGCTGAGCCCCGTGATGAGCAACCAACTCTGCTCCACCCATGGGGAACAAGATGCTGTTTATCCCACAGAGCTCTTGTGATTTTGTTTTAATTTTCCTATTCCACCGGGAAACGCGATACAATATATGTATGACATGAGCCTTTTGTATTTCTAGATTAGAGCAATACCGTAGGAACAGGAGGGGATCGATGCTTTGATGAACAGGCTCCACATCTTAGAGAGGTACGAAGGTGAGGCCAAACAGTTTTAGTATAAACAGCTCTCTGCTCTCCTGAGATACCAGGCATGGCTGGAAAGGAAGATATTTCTTACATATCATGTGAAGAGAGGCTTTTTTAAAAATTACTGCACTTAGAAAACACTTGGTGAGGGTGTAAAGGCAGGAGTCAAGGGCACGCCATGAGCGTGGATCTGAGCCCACCCCACTTTCACCCCAACATTGTCCCTCCTACCTGTAATTTTCCTCCTCAAGAAATTTCTTTTTAACTACTTCATCTTCCTCACTTTCAGTGTAACCACACCTAACCCAGACCTGACCTAATGTGTTTAAGGTTCCATTGGAACAAATACTTTCCTTTTCAGTGACTTTTACCCTCTGCAAATCTTCAGCTTTTTCCAATTCCTCCTTCATCTCATTAAGAACTCTATTATCAATACAGATTGGTTATATGGAAACAATCTCTGGCTACACGTGGGAGATGTGGGACCCTGCGTGCTAACTCTGCTCTATTGGAGAGTGTCCAGAGGTGGGCAACCAAGATGGTGAAGGGTCTAGAGGGAAAGATTTATGAGGAGAAGCTGAAGACCCTGGGCTTGTTTAGCCTGGAGAAGAGGAGGCTGAGGGCAGAGCTCATGGCGGCCTACAGCTGCCTCCCGAGGGGGAGCCAAGGGGCAGGCACTGTTCTCCTCCCTCTGGTGCCCAGCAACAGAACCCCAGGGAATGGCCTGGAGCTGCCCCAGGGGAGGGTTAGGGTGGAGATCAGGAGAAGGTTCTTCCCCCCGAGGGTGGTGGGGCCCTGGCACAGGCTCCCCAGGGCAGTGGTCACCACCCCAAGCTGGGCTGAGTTCAAGCAGCGTCTGTCCAAAGCTCTCAGTCATCTGCTGTGGTTGGGCTGGTCCTGTGTGGGGGCAAGAGTTGGACTCTGNAAGAAATTTCTCCTCATCTCCAATCTGAACCTCCTCTGGCTCAATTTGCAGCCGTTCCCCCTTGTCCTGTCACTAGTTATCTGTGAGAAGAGGCCGACCCCCAGCTCACCACAGCTTCCTTTCAGGTAGCTGTAGAGAGCAACAAGGTCTGGTCCCTTCCAACTCAGGAGAATCTATAAAAAAAAGAACAAAACTAAACTAATAAAAGCCCAACATGTGTGTGCTTATTCATACACAGAGAAGGGGCAGAGGATGAGTGAGCTTGCAGTGTGTCTGATTAACGGAGAGAGGTGCCGAAACACATCGAAATCTTCTCTGAAAGGCATTTTTCTGCTCATCTGTATTTTTAACCTTAAAATAAGCTGTATTCCACCAAGTCACTGTCATCTGTCCCAGCTCGTGCTCGTGGGGGCTGGTGGTTCCGTGAGAACTTCCCGTGCACGGGGAGAGCACCCAAGTGCGCGTGGTCCTCACTGCTAGTTAACTCGAATTACACAAATGATTTAAAAACATATGTCAATAGGCTTTTAAGTAAGCAGATTCTGTTGTGATTAATTAATCATACATTTTCTCAACTTCAAATGAACTTTTTAATGAAAAGTATTCATTTATTATTTTTTTTGGCTGTATGTTTTTATACATCTGCATACTGCTTAGTTGGAGCATATTAATTATAATAAATAAAAAATAAGGAAAGCAGCAGGTGTTCTCTTCTGTAGTCTACAAAGAATCTTATTCTTCAAATTTTACCAGATTATTTTATTCCTGCTGTTTCACACTGTGGGTTTCACAACATAAATATTTTTCTTTTATTCGCATGAGACACTTTTTTGTTGGCAATTTGAAGGCTGTCATGGTTTGTGGAGAAGAAAACATACTTGTAATGTCTCCTTGCTGGTCCATGACTGATGTTACATGGACTCAGGAGTGAGTTTTAAATAAGTGGATTACCCCATAATATTCTGGGTAAGGTACAAAGGGAAGTGTGTTTTTTCCTCCCAATTTCACTTGCAGGGGCTGTGTTTGGGAGCGGTTGTTTGTATTAGGCTGGGGTTTTTGGAGAAGAACAGGAGAGAGATATGTTTCTGTGTTTTATAATTATTTTTTTTTTTTTTAGTTGAAGGGCTCACTGTTCTGAGCACTTGAAAATATGAATGTAAAGATGAAGGGCAGATATTATATAATGATGATAATAATTTTACTTTTAAAGAAGCTTTCTCATGCCATCCATGACTCCAGGAGCTGGGACACAGGGAGCAGCCATGAGGGCTGCTGTGAGGCTGGGGATGGGCAGTGCAAGAAAGGTCCCTGTTTCTTGTCCCTCACCTCCTGGAGAAGATGAGTCCCTGGGTGGTACCTAAGAGATGGCAGCAAAAATACATTAGAAGACATTAAACAATTTTTTCCAGCCCACCAGTTGTTCATTGCATCCTGGGGAAGAGGAGGATCCACATTTAAGTACTTGGGTGGGGGTCCAGACTAGTGGCCAGGCTTGCTGGGGGCTACTGGAGTTGCCCTCACTTTTATTTCCTTGGGTGTTTGTTTGTTTGGTTTGGTTTGGGTTTTGTTTGTTTGTCTGTTTTATCTTTTAAAATAAATTAAAATCCACAAACAAAAAACTTCAGCGAACAGAGTTAAAAAGGAAGAGTAGACATCAGCTTTCAGTCTGTCCTGACTGAAAACTCTCATTTTTATTATTACTATTCCTATTCCTATTTTTTTTAATTTTTTTTTTTTATTAAAAGCAGCTTGGATGTAAGCGACTGGCATGGAAAGCTAAAAAGCAACTTGAAAGTTTTGGAGAATTATTTTTGTATGTTTCAAACACGAAGCGAGGATTATAAACAGTTTAAAAGCTTTACCATTTCAACGTTATCCATCAGAGGCCCCTCTGAATGCCCAGCTGAATACGGGAGTGGACAAGGTTCTGGTTCCTTTCAGAGAGCTGCCTCGACCTTCTGGGTTTTTCCTCAGGCATTGATGTTTGGTGCATATGAAAGGATTTCTCCAGGGGTTTTTCCAAGGGTTTTGTGGGAAGTAAAGCAGATTGGGTGAAGTAAGAATACAGACTTAAGTTCTTTGCTGTATTTTTGGTGGTAGAGAACTGACTTCTGCATTATCTCACAAACACATAGGAAACATAAAAAGGGGAAATTATGCAGAAAAACATAAATTATGTAGATGCTGGAAAGCCTATGCAAAACATGATATGTGCACATAATAGCATATTTCCCTAGGGTCTAATTGCATCCTTTGGGTACCTTTTGAAGCATCTGAATATTCAGAAGAAAGCAAATTTATTGTAATTTCCAAAATATCACAAAAAATAAGGTTGATAAAATGATGTGTGTTGTAATGGAAACTCACTCTTCAGTCATTTTCTCAAAGTTGACTGAAGACTAAAACGTAATAGATTGACGGGACCATTAGATGGGAGTTAGGGCTGCTTCCCCCCTGCCCTTGGCCCGTCAGCCCCTTTCCCCTTGCAGCTATGGCATTTCTCATGACACTTTTTTGGCAGGTCCTCAGTGCCAACCCTTGCAATGAGAACCGCAGGGCTGCAGCAGTGGGTAATAAACAGCTCGTATACCATTTATTTTCTTTTCAGTGGCTGAGATTTAGTCAGGGTAGAGAAGCCCTGTGACAGCCCCTCAGAGTGGTGCTAAATGGACATGATGGGGGAGGTCCAGTGTCAGAAGGACTCATCATGATGTCTGGTCTCCCACCGAAACTTCTCCCGAGCCCCACTGAGCAAATTGACAGATATTTCTTTGCATCAAGAAACAGGTAATCTGCAGATAATCAAAATGCCCCTGGACCAATTACAGCTGCCCTCGGTGATCTCTTCCCCATTGGGATGAATATGTAAGCTTTTGGGAAACTTGTGATCAGTCACCAAAGTCTAAATATATTCATCTGTCTTTGAAACAGCTTCGCTGCTTTGAACTCAAGAGTCAGGAGGTAAAGTAAAACAATCAGAAATTCTTGCTGAGCCACGTTTTAACATTTTTCTAGAGTCAGGAGGTTATCGTAGCTCTTCTTCACTAACTGTTCCCTCATCAAAGGCAGAGTCAAATGCCCTAACCACCTCTCACTGGGCTCCCCTTCCAAGTCGCGAGGATTATCAGCAGCCTCCTGACACTGCCGCTGGGGAATACAGACTATTCCTTTTGCAGTGCCTCGATTGGATGGAGGCTTGAGTAATTGCTTTCCATTACTGGTATCTGTATATAGATGTTCATATTTCAAGTCTTGAAGAACAAACTCTGTTGAAGAGCAAGATATCAGTAGGTTTAAGATTTGTTCTGGTAAGAGCTTGACTTACCTTTGCCATCAGCCTCCTTGATCAGCATGTTGGCCCATTGTTGTGATGGTCCCGAGCAGGGTATGAGAGCACTAGATTCTGCTGAGGCTGTGCAACTCAGGTTGTAGTCCATCATGTTAGGAATAACTAAGCTGATCTTTCTGACAGCAAAAAATGGTCTGAGACACAAACGCAGACAGCAACAGAACAGTTGAGATTCAGGATGTTGGGTTTTGTGGAGTCAGTTTGATGGGAATCTGTTGACCTTAATGTGGAGAATTTTGGGGCCTCCATAACAAATACAGAGCTCTTGGATGAGGTCACTGGGATTTGCCATCTCCATTACTTGTCTCACCTTCCTGCAGAATCAGTGGGCTGCTTTTGGGGCCCTCTCCCACCCCATACAGGTCCAACTGTAACCTCCTCTGGGGCATGCAGCACCACTCCATGGGTTCCATTCTGGTGGCACAGCCTTGGGCAGTTGTGTGAGGTCCAGGCGAACTACCAGATGCCTTTGTGGTGTCCACACTGCTCTATTACTTGCTTGGCCTTGCTTCGCTCTGGCCGCCTTGTATTCATAAACATGTGTCCAAGCTTTCTCCATGCTTGGAATTTAAATGCATAAATGTCCTGCAAAGATCTGTTGTTGGTTAGTAGTGTATTGTCAGCTATCCTGCCAGCTTTTTAATCTTCTGATTAGCTCTAAAATCATTGAAACTGGTGAAGATTCGTTTGTTATCTTGGTTCTTGAAGGACTAGAATTCCAATGATCGCACAAATGTGCTGTGAGGCAAGTACCCATTTGTAAGATAGATGATGATTGTTTGTCAATAGTAAGAAAAAGAGCTTTGTCAAATCTGAAGTTGTCTCCTTTCTTTGTAATAAAAAATACTATTTTGATTTTCATGGTCTGAGAAAATTGTAAGGCTGCTAGCAGTCGACAAAGAAAAAAAACCAACCCACCCCAAAACCCAAGGTGACTCGGATGTATGTTTGTTTGCTTTTCAGGTATGCAAGAAATTATTTTTTTCAGAACAAAGGCTGTCAAGGGAAGGAAAATACTTCTTTTATGATAAGCTCATGCAGGATTACAGGAATTTTCTTTCTTTAATGAGCAAGGAGGTAATCTACTTCATTGCCTGCTTTCTCTAATCATCTCCCTGAGACAGAGCTCTCCACGGTAAGCACAGGAGCCAGTACAAGACCTAGTGGGACTTGATGTTGGGCAGACTTTGGGAGCTGGGAACCTTGCTTTGGAACAAATATTTGACCGGAACACACACGTGTGCGTGCACACCCAAAGCCACCTACAGTTCCTATGTAGGTGTGTAGAGGTATTTTCTTAAAATCATCCTAGGACTGGGTTAATGCACAGTCCGCGTCAGAAATGAGGTGGCTGCAGATATTCGCACAGCTGATGTTGTCTTGGTACGGTACTGTGTAAAGGCTCTGCTAATACTTTATATTTTCTGCTCTTCTTTGATATATACACTGTAATTTTAATAGGTAAAGCCATAGAGAGATGCTCTGTAAATAGACTATGGATGTTAATCCACACCTTAAGGAGAGGACACGTGTGTGTTAACAGTGTCTGAGAAGGAGACAGCGTAACAACCGTTGTGCAAAAAGGTGTATGTAACTATATATCCATTAAGGAATTGCAGACGAAAAATATCTAAATTCCTAAGAGTGGAATTGCATGCTAAACCTGAGATTTGTCAAGACACATCTAGTGAGTGAGTCTTTGCTCAGGGTGGGGGCTTGTTTCGGCTCCCCCTTTCCCCCCTACACCCCTGGGGGCATAATGGCAATTCCTACAGCCTCTCTCCTGCCATGGATGGCACTGTGCTTCCTTGGGCGCTCAGGGGAGCAGAGCTCAGTCCAAATGTCCTCTGAGCTGGAGCCAGGATGCGGGCAGCCTGTGTTTGGGGCACGCTACACTGTGAGATGGATTCAGTCTTCTTGGAGCAGATGATGCTATGTTCTTTGTTAACTAACTGCCTTTACGTGTCTGAAGGTGACAGTCTCCAGATTAAACTGTGCTAGTTCCTCCATTACATCCAGCAAAGAAACTCTGGGCTAGGTGTGAAACCACACGCTGCACCACTGCTCTCCCAGAAATCAGGAGGCCCCCGAGAAGTGGGAAACAAAAGAGTGTAACTAAGTGAGCACATACCCTTACATTGAATCATGGTACGGCTTTGTTTGTCTCCATCACCCCCTCCGTTTCTTCTAACCCTCCCCTCCCTGTGTTTTTCATGCCATAAAAATAGGAGCCAGGCTCTTTACGACCCAGTCGGAGCCGGGTCTTTCCGCTTGTTTGCTCTGCAAAGACTTAGCGTGCTTTGGGCCGCTGCGAAATAACAGACCAGCGAGGAGGGTGGCTGGAGCTGGCTCTGTGCAGCGGTTGCTCTGCATTTCCCTTTGCGAAGCTTTCATCGGAGAATCTTTCTTCTGCAAGCGGTGGAATAGGACAAGGAACAAAGATTTGTGATTTCTCTCTTCAAGAACTTAAAAATCTGCAATCCCAGTTAGGGCTGCGCAGAGGGGAAATGCAAGCTGGGAGTGAAAAACGAAGAGCTGTTTGAGTAATGTGGTTTTTGTTTATCTAAGAGGAAAAATTCTCCTAACTCATTCTACTACCAGCTTTGACCTTTCTTCCCTGGGAGGGAATAGATAAGCAAATGGGAAAACTGGGGGTGTGGGAAGGAGGGATGAGAAGGGAGAGGTATTGACATTAAGCACAACTCTGTTGTATGAGTGTCCATCTGTCCATCCATCTGTGAATATATTGTAATTATTAATAATATAAGTGATGTCATGGGTTCTTGGCAAGAGCATAGGGCTCCTGGGACAGCTCTGGAGCAAGTCAAAGGAAATAATAGTGTTTGCGCACATAGCTAGGGATCCATTTGGCTCACTGGGCGTCAAGTTTCCAGTGCCAAACCATTCTCTGTGGAAGGGCAAGAGCACGCTGGGTCTGCACAAAAACTTCCAGGGAGGTCAGGCTGGCGCTCTCCTCGGAGGAGCACCGTTAGCAGGGGAACACCGAGTGCATGGTCAGAAAACACATAACTTAAAAAGCACATGGTCTCTCTGAACCCTTTCCAACCCTGCCACCAGCCAAGGAACTTCGGTTTTATAGTTTCACACGTCTTCATTTTTGTGGATTTAACTGGACCAGCAGCGTTGTTGTGGATTAATTGGGAGCTAAAAAAGCATTTATGTGGTTCCCCTTCTGTTCAAAGGATATAGCATGAAATGCTCCTCACCTCTCAGAGGGCCGGATTAACAGCCTGCCCTTGCAGTCCTGGTGTATGTACGCGTGTCCTGAGAGAGGTGACAGTGCCAGATTCCAGATAAATTGCACATCAGCTCTTCCCCTTGCTTTGGGCATCTAACGGTGCTTGGAAGTGAGTATTTGAAAAATAGCAGAACCTATAATCCAGGACATTTACAGTAGCTCTACCAGAAAACGGGGCTCTGGGCTGACCTCCGCCGTTCTGGGAGGATGTGGTAGTGCGGGGCTGTCATGGAGGGACCGCCTCCTGCCTGGGGATCTGCTCGCCTTGCACCAGTTGTGAAGCAGCCATGTGTGCCCAACGCAGGTCCTGGGTCCTCTCTGAAGCCTGGTCTCTCAACATCCTGGTATCCTGCCTAAGCCGAGCAGGTTAGTGCCGGCTGGTAGGCACGCCTACTGTAATTGCATCTCCTGAAGAATTTCTGGGGAAGCAGCTGAGGAAACAGTTGCTTCTTAGAGCCATGTATTGATCGTTTATTGCTTTTCATGCTCCGATCTCAGTCCAAATGGATCTCACCAAGCTGATGGGAATCTTCAGCTATTATTAAAAGGGTTGGGATTGAGTTTTCTTACCATCTGCATCTCTTCGCATCTCCTCTTAGTTGCACGCAGAATAAACTTTTCCCATGTCTCTGTATCATGAGTTCCAGAAATCTGTGGAAGAAAAATACATTGTCCTAAAAGCCAGCCAAATACATTCCTTAGTCTTGCAGTGTGCAGTGTTTTTTTTCCAAGATTTCTCAATGATGTTTACTAATTTTCAAGCCTTTGGACATTTTTTCTCATTCGTAACATGGATTTGGGCTCCGTGTAAAAATAATTTACTACTGCTAAAGCCAAGTACCTCACTTTAAGGTTGTCTGTTTTAGAAAAATTTTGAAGTAAAATACTCTGCCAGCTGTGGCCTCATTTGGGAAATGAAGACTTGAGCTCTCTTCCCATGAGCTGAATGTGGTGTGGGTGTAATGAGGGGCTCAGGTGGGCTCAGGGCCCCCTCAGTGGGAATGTGTGTGTCTTCTGGGATCCTTGGCTGATTCAGGATTTTTAGGATTTTGGGAGAGGACAAAAGTTTGGTAAAAAGCCTCTGAAGCTGTCAAAATCGGATGATGAACTCTGGAGCCTTCTAGAATCTTCTTACAGATTTCATGGGTTTTATAAATTAAAGGAGAAGGAATGAGCATTGCATGCAAATAGCCCAAATGAGCAAGTTTAAGAAATTGGATAGAAGGTGAGCCTGAAGCTTGGACAGGTTCAGCTGCAAGCTCTTCAGAAAACAACCAGGAAAGTGTTTATGCCCAGGATATTGTGTGAGCGGTGCAGGATGGCTCCAGTGTAGTCTGGCAGCAAAAACACCCCAGCACCAGTGAGGTATAAGGTGTATATATAGGTGCACGAGGTCATGGAGTCGGGATGTGCCTACTCCTAGTGTTTTAGTAAGCAGGAAAATGCTAACAAATAAAGAAGCATTTTTCAAGAGAGCGGCAGGAGCCCTGAGAAGAGAAATGAGAGTACTGAATGTGCTGAGGAGAGGCATGAAAATAGTTGGGCAATACTTGAGGGATACAGTCGCAAAGAAAATAGTCATTAGTCCAGGAGAATGGCCATCCCTGAAAGCAAAATGATGAGCTCAAAACCAGGAGGAGCTTGGGTAGACTGTCAAGAATGACTTGCTGACATCGTGATCTTTTAAGACTTGTCGTTTCTTAAGGGAGTCTATCATTTGCGCCGTTTAAGCCTCCACTTTTCGCCCCATTTATAAAGCACGAGTGGATGAAACAAGATTAAAATCTGATGTAGGGATGAGATTTTTCACTGAAGGTTAAATGGTTTTGATGAACGAATAGGCATTTTCTTATTTACAGGGCATGATCCAGTGGAGGGAAAGGATGCAAAATGAAATCCTGCGATGTTTTCTACACAGATATGGATAAGCAGCCTGATTAGACAAGCCTTGCAATATTTCTCCATATGAAAGGTCACTGTCACCTTTGTTCAGTATTGAACAGGGCTGGCATAGAAGGGTAGCAGGAAAATTAGCCATGCAGGTATGAATCCTACCCTGGATGCATCTGCACTTAGAACTCACAAGCTAATAGCAAGGCACAGGGATTCAGACGGGATGAATTTGTATCTGTATTCCAAAGCAGCGTAACGGGGAAGCTTCTCATCAGTGATACATATTACAGGGACTGAAAAATCCCTGCTGCATCAGTGCCCATAAGCGCAAGATTAATGCAAAGTAAAAGATCACTCTCTAGCCCCACCATCCACACATCTGCTGACCACCCTCATCTGCTCTGGCTTCAGCAGGCTGCGTGGCTCCATGCGTGGTGAGAGGATGGCTATGATTAATCAGGTACCGTAGGAGATGCTGAACATTTGTTGCCCCGCAGAGCCTGGGGTTGCTGGTGTCTGTGGTGAGGACTGGGGGGAGAAGGCTATCAGTTGCCAGATAGAAATAGCAAGTAAAGGAACCCCACCACACTGAAAAAAAAAGGGTGTTTCTGTGAAACTCATAGGGAGTAAAAAATCAGTAGCTTTGCAGAGCTCTGCTCCCAGTATTATTCTTTGTGATTAGGCTAATGAGCCCTGACTCTTACAGGTATAGTATGCTGTGATACCCACAGGGGTTGGGATCTTCATCAGACAATTAGGTCTCTCCCTCTGTGCAGGCATTTTATAATAAATAATCAGTAGTCTTAATACGGTTTTGAAGCTGGTCAGCGTAGTCATTAGCCTGCACAGCTCAGAAGATCAGCTAAATTCACTTACTCAGAGTTGTTTGCAATATCTCGCCTGGTAATGAATGTAAATGTTTTATTAAAGTAAATGTTTAGATTTCTTGAACAGGTTTAATTATTTTTTTTTTTTTTAAATATGCCTTCATGCGTGAAGATTACCTTTACTGGGATTCTGGTGCCATGCTCTGGCGTGTGATAGAGGCTCACATCTGGCTGGGTTTGGTAAGTGCCGCGGTGAGGAAGACCTGGTGCCCAGAGGTGTGTCAGTTAGCGGGGCTCTTGCCCCTTTCTTCACAGATGTCTGCGGAAAATAGGCACAAAGAGGAATATGGCCCTATCTTGCATGGAAAAGATAAAATGCAAATCCTCCAGATTTATTTCTGACTCTTTTTCAAGATTTCCATCTGGTTTAGCAGCATTTTTATTGTGGTCTCCTCTTGTGCTGGGCCCAGCTGGCCTGCCCTGCTGTGTCCTGGTGATATACAGCGAAGGGTGGTGTTCGCAGCACTAACCCACCCTGCCAAGCGCAGGATGCATTTGGCCAGGTCTCAGCCCTGCAATATTTCTGATAATTTCTTGCTCCCTGCTAAATTCATAGAAAGCATTTCAAAACTCATCTGTCAAAAGCATCAACACTGCTCAGATAACTGTTTTAATTTTATTTAATTGCTTCTAGCAGCACATCTCCTTGGATGATTGATCGCGGCCTCTTTGTCGCAGAGTGCTTGGGAGAAGGTACAAAAATCAAACTAAATGATAGCGTTGGCCGAACGCTCGGACTGTAATGAAACCAGTTCCTGACCCACAAAACTGATTTGCCAGAGATAAATCCCCTTTCAGCCGAAAAGCCAGACCAAACAGATGTCTTGCACGATGCCCTGTAAATAAGCATCCTGCAGCTCCGGTAGCTCACAATAAGCTGCGAACTCCAAAAGCTGTTTCTAGCTGTGACAAATGCAGGGTGTTCCCTCCTTGAGTTACAGCCGGCACCACACAATTAGATTTGGGATATGGGAAACTTGGGCCTACTATAGATAAGAGGGGTCATTGTTCCCTTGTTAGGCATAATATGCAGCGTTCAAACCCTATAACTTTGGGCATTTAAAATCGGTCTCTGAGTTAAGCACTTTGGCTCTTGGTTTGTCAGAGGAGAGGTTTAATTTAGGAACCTATCATGCACCACTGATTAAAGGCAGAGGCTGGGGGCCTAACTGGGACACCTGTGGGCATTTCCATTACAGCCTCTTTACAGGAGAGGGCCATCTTTGTCTTTCTGGGGAGGCTGGTTGGGAGGGGAAAAAGAAATAAGAAAAAAGGAAAGTAAAAAAGAAGCAGCGTTTCATGGCGTCGAAGATGGAAAGCAGTGGTTTGACACGTTGCCTTGCAGTGTGGCGGAGGCTGTGCAGGAAGGGAGGAAGGGGAAACCACCCTGATGGAGCAGCTGCTGGTGGGCAGCACAGAGGAGCTGGTGCTGGTCCTCTTCTGTCGGCCTCGATCGCAGGGCGTTAGTGAAGGGACCGCAGAGGCAGACCCCAATGGAGCTGCTCTTCTGCTCTAATACTTTTTTCTTATTTCCAGCACCTTCCCGCTGTGTCCAGCGTGTGTTGCGATACAGTGAGCACGCATGTGCTGTGCAGGGAGCAGCACGGTGCGTGGTTTGCAGCTGGGTGATGCTGAGCCACCCGCTTCGTTGCTGTGTTAAGACATACCAAATATCTTTCTGGGCTTGAGGCTTGGGTGAAAGGCAATTGCTTAAGCTCATCTGGTTAAAGCAGAGGGGTTTTTATGGTGATTTGAGGAGAAGTGAAGCATGGCGGCAGAGGTGATGGCTGGTGCCCTTGCTGGGGACAGCTTCCTCACCCCTTGGGCTTGGGCCAGGGCATGCAGACCCCAGGGGGAGCGAGTGAGGCAGCACATGGTGCTGGGAGAGGACAGGGATGGGGAATGGACTCCAGGGTTTCTGGCCGCATCCTACCCTTAAAAGCACTGGATAATTGTGGTGCTACCAAAACTTGACAGACTGATTTGCTTATCTATTTGGGTAACGATGCATAGCCAGATTTCTTAGATACTTCTTTTCCCATTGCCTGTATGTTACAAATTGCTCTAATGTCACATAAGGGATTGGAAAGGAAACTTCGGCTCCATTCATATCGGTATTGTTGCTAGGAAACGCCTCCCTTTGACAATGTATGTTGAGCGTGTCNGGGGTTGGGGGAATTTGAAAATTACTTTAAAATTTTAAACTGTGCCAAATGATGCTCTGGATTGCAGATGCCAGTGCTGCTGGGTTTGTACGATTTGCTACGGGAGCAGATGAGGCACGGTTCGACCCTTCCATGCTTCATGTGCTTTAAAGTCAGGCTGTATTCTTCGTGTTCCCTTCTGCTACCTGCGCTGGCTGGGGGCTGCCGTGCCATATGGGAGAGGGACCCGGAGTGCTTGCGCGTAGTTACCATTCAGGGGGGAGCCAGCTCTCCGTATCCATGCGTGAGCGCGTTGCGCGTATTCTCTGGCTTTCAGAAGCAAGCTGCTTGATTTAGAGAGTTTTGTTTGGTGGGCAAGAGGAGGCTTCGTGATGGTCTGCCTGTCTTTCATTTCTCTGAATTTCAGATGGATACAGATTTGAAAAATATTTTAAATATCCTTGCGTGTGCACATACGCATGTTAAAGTTACTTTGTGGTTGCTTTTAATAGGGTTAGAGAAATAAGAAAGGCTTTGAAACTGTTTTGCTTTCTTTCAAAGAACTGAGAGGAGCGAAGGCTTAGTTCTCTAAAAATGGCCTTCATATTTTTCACACAAAGTGGCATGCTGCTTTTTTTTTTTTTCCTTTTCCTGTCCTGGCTGAAAAACCTGCCGAGTGGGTTTTTCTTTTTGCCTGCAGTAGTTGCTGCCAAACACTTTGGATGTAGTGTCGCACGTTAGTGTTGACCCCTGGTCAACACAGAAGGGGGAAGTCTGGTCTTGCGGCCAGGAGATTACAATTAATGGTGTTTAATGTTGCAACGTTTGCTGCAGAACGGACAAATATATTCCTCAAGACGGAACAGTGAGTGCAGAAAACACCAACTATCCCCATACAGTCTTCAGTGCAAGCACGTACACTGGGACCAAAGAGCTGATAAACTGATCATTATATTAAAGAATGAATTTATTAAGTAAGAAAACTAGTAAAATTCCTAATTCTTGATTTGCAGTTGGCAGTAATAAAACCTCATGTAGAATAAAATGTTCTGTGGATTGTTTTTCGGGGGCAGGGGGGGAGGCTGCCATTTCGGTTTCTCACTCTGTGTCATACAGGGTGCAGAATAAAAGGCAAGTGGCAGCCTAACCCGCTGGTGCGGGTCCGATGGCTCTCTGCTTTGTCCTCAGCTGACTCTATTGTCTGAAGTGTACATGGGAGTGAATGGGGGAGCAGCTCAACGCCGCTGGTCCTGCTGCTATCCGTGCCGTTAATGGTATGTGCATCCAGTGCCAAGAGTTTTCCCAGGACAAAGAGATGTTAATGAAACATCCCAGTGAATCCTAACCCCTGAAAAGCAGCTCAGAATTAAGCCGGTGCCTCCCCGTCGCCCCCAGCCCTCGGCTGTAGCCGTGCTGCACCCTCTGCCTCCCTCCCAGGCGCCGAGCCCTGCTCGGGGCAGAAACCCTTTGTCCCCTGCCCCTGCTCCGATTCCCTCCCCTGTAGGCACCTCATTACCCATCACACCACCTCCTATCTTCCTATTAACTCGCCTCTCGGCTTTTCACACCCCTAATATCAAGGCTCTTTATTCCGTGTTAAATTATTTTTATTAAAGCAGCATCTGGGTCCCCTTGTACTAGGTCTTGCATATTCGTATGATCCTTCAGAGCTAAGAGACTCAGAAGTAGGAGAAAGGAAGGATTCCTGTCTCTGTTTTGAGGAAGAGAAACTAAGGCTCAGGCACATGAATCAGGTTGCCTAGCATCACTCTTGTAGTCTAGGAAGGCTCAGACCTGCAGTGGTTCAGGTCAACAGCACCCGTGACTCCCCAGTGGACCCACACGCTGCTTCTAGGGTGCAGCCCAGGACCTACTTATTGCTCCTAGAGGAGTAATAGTTATAATATATAATAATAATGATGATGATAATAATGATAATGATTATGATTAATAATAATAATAATAATAATAATAATAATAATAATAATAATAATAATAATAATAATGATGATGATGATGCAGGTTTCCTTTCCTTGCTAGCTGCCTCTAAAAGCCCAGTAAACAGGCGCTGATTTTCTTTAAAACATTTGTCTCTCCTGGTGCACACTGAAGGTGCTCCCACAACTCCCGAAGTGTCTCTGCCCAGCTTTGTTCATGGTGCTGACAGAGGTCTGATTCTGGAGGGCTTCTGAACACAGAGGATTTTCTACATTTGTCGCAATTACAGCCACGCCTTTGCCGAGTACCGCTCGTGCTGTTGAACCACAGGAATTTTCAGGTTGTTCCCATGCCCTTCCAATGCCTGATTTCTGCCTTCTGAGTGAGCTACAGGTTTGCACCACAAGAGCGGAAGAAAATGTGACTTTTGGGGAGTGCAGTGATGGTTCAATGTCCATAACATATTTGTCTTGAGATAAACTGGCGAATCGGTGAACTCTTCAGGCAATTATCAGTTTTTAGAGGTATTTTATCAAATCAGACTTTATGTATTTTGCAAAGATCAGGAAGGACTTGTGATAAAAGGGGAGCGGATAAAGTTTGGTTGCTCACATCAAGGTTTTATATACGTAAAAGATGCATAAAATCTTATCATCTCGGAAACTAACACTCCCTGCGTTAAACAGGGAGCGTTACGGGTGATGCATTTCGAGAAGCAGGCTCCTGAGCTACACTTCTGCACTGGAACTTGCCCATGGGTATTTCCACTTTAACCTACCTTTAGGTTCAATCTATTTGGTTTCCTGCTTTCAAGGTTTACATAGAGCTGAGTTTTATTTCTTTAATATTTTAAGCCTGCGCACCTCTCTTGACGAGAAAACTATTCTTTCCCAACGCCGCACACGCGTTGCCTTTATTTGAGACTGAGTCTGAACAAACGGCTCTCTTGTCTTTCAGAAGCTTTTTGTAGCTCTCCTTCTCCAGCAGCTTTGGTGCCGGGGCTGTATACATGAAACTGAATTCACCAAACTCATCTGCCTGTGGTAGAATCCGTGGCCCTGACTGCCCTTTCAGAGCATTTGCTACTGAAACCAGTGAGATATTTACTTACATTTTAGCAACTCTTTGAAAATGGTCATTGTCAGAATATACATCGTTATGGGTGGAGTGTCCTGATTTTGATCTGCCTGTCGATATTTACTTGCCCTGTAAATAACATACTGCATCTCAGGAAATGAAAGATGTTAAGAATAAATAAATAATGGTTTGCTGGCTACGGAGTCTCCTGGCTTTGGTAATGTACCGTGCAAGAGAAAGTAAATAGAAATCTCTTTCTGGGCATTTCCAAACACCAAAATGCCCTCTGCATTTTGTTGTGGTTGGATATACAACGCCACCGGAAGCCTTGAGAGCCCTGGTTAGGTTGTTTAGATGGCCTTGCAAATGAGTGTCACAAACACTGCAGTAGTCAGAGCTACTGCAAGGAAACCTAAATTCTTGTTGGAGATACAGGACTTTTTAATGAAAAATGCTGGCGAAGTGAGGGATGTGTTTAAAACCTGGTGGTGTCTAGTTGCTTAATGATAATTGATGTTACTGGGAGCAGTGGAGTGCTGTGCATAACTGAGGCTCTGTGGGTGACTGATGGCAAACGTTATCTTTGTGTTGAAGTTTAAATGTTGTGATGTGCAATGACCACGTCATGTTGTGTCGAACCATGTGACAGGGTGAACCTGGCCTGGGCTCTGATGGAAACCGAGGCACACACATGCTGCATGAGGACCCCCGCACACAGCGCGGTCCTCGTGAGAGGGAAGGAGCCAGCAGCTGTGAAGCGGTGGTAGGTTGGGAGCATTGATCATCATAGAATCACAGCATGGTTTGGGTGGGAAGGGACCTCACAGCTCATCCAGTTCCCACCCCCTGCCATGGGCAGGGACACCCCCCACCAGCCCAGGCTGCCCAAAGCCCCATCCAGCCTGGCCTTGGGCACTGCCAGGGAGCCAGGGGCAGCCACAGCTTCTCGGGGCACCCTGTGCCGGGGCCTCAGCACCCTCCCAGGGAAGGATTGCTGCCTCCCAGCTCAGCTCCAGCTCCCCTCCTGCAGCTTCAGGCCCTTCCCCTTGGCCTGGCCCCCCCTGCCCTGCAACCAGCCCCTCTCCAGCTTTCCTGCAGCCCCTGCAGGCACTGGGAGGCTGCAGTTAGGTCTCTCCTCAGCCTTCTCTTCTCCAGACTGAAGAAGCCCAACTCCCTCAGCCTGCCCTCGTAGCAGAGGGGCTCCAGCCCTTGGATGAACTTTGTGACCTCCTCTGGACTCGCTCCAGCAGCTCTGTATCTTTCCTGTCCTGGGGCCCCCCGAGCTGGAGGCAGCACTGCAGGGGGTTCTCAGCAGAGCGGGGCAGAGGGGCAGAATCCCCTCCCTCGCCCTGCTGCCCACACTGGGTTTGATGCAGCCCAGGACACAGTTGGCATCCTTGTAAAATCATCTCAAATTCCATAATTAACCCGAGTTTTAGCTGAAAAGTTGCATGTGTGGAAGGAAAAGAATGGAAATCATGAATCCTGGTGGTTTTGGGACAGCATTTGGTTAAGCTTGATGTGGACAACTTGGGTGGAGCCCAGCGTTGCACTGGAAGAAATACAACACCTCCCACCGAGGCCGAACACAGGGACACGACCGGTTTGCAAATCCTGTCGCTGAATCATTTTCACAAACTATGGCTTAGGTAAAAGACAGAAATCTATCAAATGTTGTACAGATTAACTTATCACCTAGTTAAATGGGCTGTCAGTCCGGGCTGGCTGTGCTTGGCAGGGTGAATTCAAATGCATGTAAATTTCCCTGGTGGCTGACGAGCGACGATGGTGGAGCTGTCAACTGATGACATGTGAAAATACATTAACATTGTTTAAAATATATTTGAAAGGGATAGCTCATATTTTGATAACATTTTCACAGGCAAATGATTTGTATGAGATCTGAAATACTGACCACATAATTTATGCCGGGAGGATGTTGGGGTTTTTTTCTAATAGTAACTCTTCAGATATGTTTTGTGCTTAAAGGAAGCCCCCAAACAATTAACAATTACCACACAAACCGGTTCGAGTCCCATGTGCCACCATTGTATGGAGTCACTGTTCCGATAGCCTCACTTGTCACTTCCAGTTGATCTTACAAAAAGTGATTAGAAACTTCAAAAGAACCAATTACACAGGCCATTGTGTCATGGACCTGGCGCTTTCTTTTAAGCCTCGTGCTCCTCCCTGCATTTGGGCTCTCCGTGTTTAATTTCTCATGTTTGCAAGACAGATTTCTTGAATTAATGAAAACATCAGAAAACAGAGATACTAAAAGCTCTACTCAGCTTTCCCTAACTCTTTCTTTTAGGGCTTAGTGACTTCTTAACTGCCCTCTCCATTAATACACTGGGGAGGCACATGGTTTGTGGTGGTCACCTCATGTTCCCGGTTACACCAGCTCCTGTTTTAATAAGTGGCCTTGAAAGGTAGAAGAAAGATGCAGCTCACTGTAGGGAAAGGTCGTAGGATGTGAACAAGTGTTGACTGAGCTGTGTGATAAGAAAAACATTTGAAGCATGTGATTCAAGATTCATCCTTTAGTCTTGAATCTTCAGGGGTGAAAGGGGAGAACTTAGCACAGTCTAAAAACAGCAGATCTCACAGTTCAGCAGTCAACCATGGCGTCTGATACATGAAAAAAATTACTTATGCTGTCAGCTTCCATTATTTACATGATCTTTCTATGGTTGAGTCGTGGCTGCGGATGTGCAATTCAGCTAGAAAAATTGCATATTTACACAGATGGGTGCTGGCATGTGACCAGGGTTTAAGCAAAATGCATGGTTAGAGGTAGAAATCCAATACAGAGAGTGG
Organism: Psophia crepitans; assembly: GCA_013399095.1. NCBI lineage: Eukaryota > Metazoa > Chordata > Aves > Gruiformes > Psophiidae > Psophia > Psophia crepitans. The sequence goes on along the minus strand of VWZZ01006234.1, from coordinate 697,266 downwards.
TCAATCCATTTTCGAGGGGTTTGGTTACAAGGTGCAAATGTTTACAGATGCTTATAAGTACGAAGTATTCTCCTGGAAATGGAGAGTCTTAGGAAGAGGAAGGCATTGCCAACAGCTTTGGGTGTTTGCTCTCCCTGACTTCTGTATACTGGTTTTCAGATGATGCTTCAGGGCATCTCTACCTGGGTTTTTTTTGGAAACTAGTAGCAAGGACAAACATGATGCAAGAGTGGTCAGAAAAGTCTGACTAAAAAAATACCTTTTCACAGAATAGAGGAAGTTGAATGTTAGGGTGTTAAGGTAGTGCCTGGGATGTGGGAGAGGAGACCTGGTTGTGCTTCTTCACAGAAGCATCTTATGGTGAGGAAGAGACAGAAGTGTCAGGACAGAGACCCTTTCCTTTCGCACTCCCTACTTTTTGCTGCTGTGGATTGTGCATTGGAAGGAAATGTTTCCACCGTAACCTGGATTATAGTATAATTAAGTCAGTGGAAATGTATTGGTAAATGTATTTTGTGCATTATAAAGCTGGGTTGGTGGATTCTGGGCATAACCGCTTGCCTCAGAAACCTTCCAGAGTGGAAACCCAGAGGTAAGAGGTGAAATCCCTAGCCTTTCCAGTGCCCATATGACATTCCCATAAATCCCTCCCTCCGCTGCTGACGATTTCTGGGATTTGCCTTCTGAAGGCAACCATCTCTGTGTGCAGAAGAGCTATAAAACTTCTCAGTAATGTGCTGACTCGGTTCCTGCTGAGAAGTTTACGAAGAGGCAGTCCTCCAGCACCGGCAACCTGAACATAGATCAAATGCAGATGATGGGAAAGCTTACCAGATTTCGGACTGGAAAGGAGCTTCTGTTACAAACAGTATATAAAGCTTGGCATTTTACCATGATTATTTTGTTACCAAATAGTAAGGCAAGGTTTTTGTCATGACCTCAGTGGTGTGAGATGACATCTTCTCCACTGAGCTTTCAATGTGGGTAGAAATCTTTGACCTGTTTTTGATCTATGAAGTTCAAACTCCAGTAACACGTCAGAAGCATGGACCTCAGTGCTGCAGGGCACAGGTAGTGGAGAAAAGCAGAGATGAAGGGAGGGAAAGAAGGAACGAGGGGATGGGGCCGTGCCATCAGAGAGACCTCCAAGAAGGGCAACAGGTTCTCTGTTGATATTAGTGGTTTGTGGTTAGCTTGGAACAACATGTATTTCACATTAAAACACTATAAAATATTTGTAGGTGTGTTTGTGCCTTTCTTTAGGGTGTGACTCTCCCTCCCTCAAGGAGAAGTGTCCTTGTGGGTTGCCAGGTATTTAACACGTGGAACAGGTACACAAAATCCATTTAACTTGTTAGTGAGTCAATTGCATTTCCCTTGGCGGTGGTGTGATGTGCAAACCCCTTCCTTCCAAAAGTACGCTGTCTCTACCGTTACACACATTTTCCCTCTGCTGCCTCCTAGTCTGGTTAAACCCCGTTGAGTTTTATAAACGGGGAAGAAAGAGCATAGGAACTCTTTGCTCGTGTGGAGGCATTTCCTTATGAAAAAGAAGAATAAAAGGCACGTAGCTCTTGTACTGCTAAGGAAGGCAAGTCGAGCTGGGTTTGCCGAAGAGATTTCTTTCAGTAGATGATCTTGCACTGAGGGGGAGAACCCCCACCGACCAACCTGTGGCCACTGTTAACAGTTTGGAAGCTTCTGATCATAGATGCGCTAACCTGACACAGTTAACCGCAAAGCAAGCCACGCAACAGGAAGCGAATAAAGAAAACCCAACGCCTCAACTTCAAGCACCCCAGCTCACAAACCACTGTCAGCACATCCCTTTTTCATCAGGCCAGCCTTGCCAGAAGCCGTATATAAGCAAGGAAGGCGAGTGACAGTAAGGCTGTAATATAAAGCGGGCCTCCACCTCCCTCTGCATACTTCTGCTAATTGCTTTTCCCGTTACAAGGCCAGTTCCACCCCTCGGTGTATAAATTACGCTTGTTTTGTGCGGCCGCGGATGTCAAGTCATTGTGCTACTTTCTGACTTCACTTCTGTGCACTTCCAGCTGTTTCTGGCTGTCTGGTGCTCCCTTTGCCGCCCTCGCTCCTCTCCAGCGCGGTTTGCGCCGCTCCCAGGCGCCTGGGAATTGATGCTGCAACGGGGAAAGTCCACTTTTCCTCCGTGGGAAACTGGCTTCTTGAACTAAACCTGTCCCCAAAGCGTTTTTCACGTTCCTGTGCTTTTTTCCACACCCGTCGTCTTCCAGGGGGGAGAAAACGCTGCCCCCGTGCAGGCAGAGGAGCGGGCAGCGTTGCTCCGCCACAGGGCCGTTGGTGACGGGTGCGTCGTCCTTTTCGCCCCCGTTTTGTACCAAACACGGCTCTTGAAAAGGACATTGCCTGCTATGAAAATTACATCACTCAGGCTCTTCTTTTGATTAAAGCTATTCCCTGGCGTGAGCTTTTTCAGGGCCGGTGCCCATCAACCCCATCATGGGAAGGTCTTTGCCAAAGTCTTACAACTTTGGGCACTAGTTGTGGTTTCTGCTGAACGAACTCTACCCAGGTGTATTCAGTGCTTGGCATGACAAAGCCCAGATGCTGTCTTGGACATCTCAAATGAACCACTTAATTTAACTAGGTTCTTTGCCCAGATACAGAAATTTTGTTATATTTAATTTTCTCCCCCCTTTTTTTTTTTCCTTCAAGACGATTACAGATAATAAAGTAGGATGCAAAAACCTTCATTAAAAATGCATTTTGTAAAATTGAAACTTAAGTGTCAGGTTTTTCTAGCAGTCTGTCAAATACTTGACAATTAAAATAGCTGTTTTTAAAAATTTAATGAGACGCAATAAGCACTAAATGCACAAGAAGCTTGCTCATTCTTAGGATAAAGCAGAAACATAACAAGTCCATTATATTTCCTTACAAAAATGTCCCATTTGTAAAATACGCTATAATCTATTTTTAATTAAATTAGTATATGCAATTTATTACCTGAGCTATATTTATTAATATTTAATATTTAATTTCAGATTAATTATCTAAGTGAAAAAGTACTCAGCCGCGCTGAAGAGAGTCACAAAACAGCAAGCTCCCTTCCCCAGCCGAAGGAAACGCGCTTCGGCGGCAGGTAAACCTGGCGTGCGCAGCTGGCCCGTGCTTTACGGGAACAACGGCAAAAAAACAAAGGTACAGTAGAAATTCTGGGGGTATGGAAGTGTGGCTCACTTAGGAGAGGAATGCCACACATTCATATATTCAAAAAGTTGGGAAGTATTTTCTGATACTTCATTTCCAACATTAGCCTATGTGACTGTAGGAGCGTCCCGTGAGCTCAAGACCCGATCTCCCAAGGTTGCACCTTCCATGCCTTTGCTGGGTAGCTTGCCCATACGTATGCTGTGAGGGGTATGGCTTTAGGTTTCTATGATACGGGCTTTCTCTCCACCCGTGTGTGCTTTGATGAGCGGAGAAGTAGGTAGCAGCTCCAACAATTAAAGTATAACCCCTGAGTCAGCACCTAGCCTGCCATCGTGCGTCATTTCAGGCTGTTGGCGGACACAAGCAGCCATCACCCCGTTGGTTACATGTGGGTCATGCTTTCAAGGTTTGCTTCACCATTATGACAGTGGTTGCTTTGCTATTTGTGAGTGCCTGGAGACCCCAAAGTTAGGGCATCCTCTCCTGAAGGCACCTGCGGCTCTGCCCTGTCTCTGTCTCTCATGGAGAGTTTTCTTACCTTTATTTTCTATAAATTCTCTATTTCTTCACTTGGACAATCTACTAGCACAACTAGCTTCTGGTCTGGAGCACTGAAGTCCCATTGGGCTCTTGGGCAAATCCCTTAAAGAACCTCTGTTTTCTTTGTTTGGCACTTACCGGTTTCAGTACCGCACTCTTTGCGAAGGTGACTAAATAGACATCTTGTTTTCAGCCATATATAATTCAACAAGAACTGCACCAACGGGGAGATGTGCAAGTACAACAGACTACTTTCTAATTTACCTAGATAATTTGCAGCGACTGCTAGTCCTCTGTTGGTTTAAGCCAAACTTTGATGTGGGCTGTTTGGGTTTTTGTGTTGGGTTTTTTTTATTTGGTTGGTTTTGTTTGTTTTTTTCTCCTCAAGAATATGATTTTATATTAATTAATCTGGGATTGTCCAAAGGTGTGTGTAAATTCTATATGATTAGACGAAAAAGACACCTTTCTGAGGAGAAGGGCAATCCTCTGTGACAGAGCTCAGACAGTTGCAGTATTTTAATCAGCATGGGCATG
>VWZZ01006234.1:672991-687991 GCA_013399095.1 Psophia crepitans | reverse complement strand
AAAGACAAGCAGAGAAAGAGATGAGTGTTGCTTGTTCCTTTGCCCTCTGGTCACGGCTGCTGACTACCCCGAATGCTTGTCAGGAAGTTTCTTTAAAACTCCCCGCGATAATAAACAAACTTTGTGATCCCAAACCGTAGATGCTCTGTATTTTCTCTCTGAATTCCTCTCAGTTAGTTCAGGCTCCACGCTGTTCGTTGTAGCCTGTTAGGGCTTTTTGGTCATCTTTTATGCACTGGGGTCGACGTAACACCTGAAATGACACGTTGGTCAAAAGCCCTTCACTCAGCAGCCGTGGGTGTTTCTGGAGCTGGACAGTGGGTGTTTCGTCCTTGCTGGGGCTTCTCTCAGCTCCACCCGGGTGACTGCAGGAGCTGCTCTCGCTGTCGGCTCTGAGCATCTGGTAAATGGGTGCAAGCGCTTTCCCCTCCACGCGTTTGCCGTTGCACGCTCCCGGACAAGGGATGTTGTTGAGCTGCCAAAATACGTCTTGTCGGGTGCCAGATGCTGGTGTCGAGGCTACTGAGCGGGGGTGAAAGCGCTTGGGAGTCGCTCGCCCTGCCACGGTGGCTCAGGGATGTGGCACCCCTTGGAAGGACTGAAAAGGCACAAAAAATAACGCTGAGCGTCATCGGGGGTATTTTTTCCCCTCACTCTGCCCCTGCCGAGAACGGAAAGCACTTGTGTTTTCTCGGCAGCTTCCCGCAGTACTTTCAGGACTCGCTCACCTTGTTTTCTCCCCCAAGCAGAATATTGTGTCCTTGGTACTTGGCTTCCCATGCAAGGCAGAGAAGACATCCACATATTCCCTACACCATTTTTCTCTTTAGTGGATATTAGCAGATGTGCTTCCAGCAGACTGGCTAAGCATAAACAGGCTTTTAGACTGACAGGTTCATGAACCAAGGGCCCCGCTGGCGCGCGTGCTCGTGTACCCTGCTCTCCTCACCAGCCTCACCGTGCCCCAGCCCTCCGCACCGCTCCCGCTCCGCACCGAGCGCACCGCCGAACTCGGAGAGCCTCGGAATATCCCGCTCCCAAGAGCTTCTGCTGATTGATTTATTTTTTTCCCCTCTTTTTTTTTCTTTTTTCCTCCTCCTTGCTGCCCACTAACCGATGCCTATAAGTGCCTGTGCCGCAGCACCGTTGCTGAGGCTCGCTTGCTGCTCCCAGATAAGCACGCTAATCCTTTGTCTTGTGCGGCGGGATAAGACACCAACACTTACAGCAGCATCACAGCATTTTTCTGAGTTTCTTTTTCAGAGCTTCTCTTGGCCCATTGCCCCTGCTAGCCTGCTCCCTTAATGGATTAGCTGGACTTCAAGGAAAATCCTCCTTTAACAATAGCAAGGAATTGTGTGGTTCTCGGTCTACCTAAGGAGAGGTGCCAACAGTATTTTCTGCTATAAGAGAATCTGCTCAGTCCTTTTGATCCGATTTCTCTCTTCTTGATTTTGATATCTCTGCAAAAGCCACTGCAGATGGGAAAGGAAAAAAACCCAAAACAACAGCCAACCAGCCAAGCCACCCTTGGTTTTTGTTCATTCATTTTTCTTTCTAGCTTTCCCCTCTTTTCCTTTTCCCCCTCCCTCGAGCTGCTGAGGCGGCCTCATGGAAGAGAAACTAAATCGCTCTCCTCTTGCTTTGGGCTGTTTTTCATCACTTCTTCTGTGTGCTTCCTGACCCCAGAAAGCAGACTTAAGTTGCTAACATTCCTCCTCCTTCACCATAGCCAGAGACAGAGTTCCTCTAGTTTCAGCAGATGTGCCAAAGGTACTTTGTTCTCCCTTGAGCATAACTTCAAATTTGGCAAATGCAATGCTTGGACATTTTCCAGGAAAATGCTTTTCTCTTGAAAAAGTTGAAGGGTGTGAGAGGTGTCCAATTTATTTAAGCTTGAAATGTTGTTTGAAACATCTCAGGTTTGATAAAACTCTTAGAAATTCAGAGTTTTCTTTATTTTTGAAGGGAGCTCCCACTGAGCTCCGATGTTTTGCCATTGACCAGCAGCTCTGGAAATGGGTAGCCAGGCAGGGAAATTATTGTTCCTCTCAGTCTTGCCTACAGCAGAAGGCATAAGCAGTGACACTGAAAAAAATGTCAATTAACCTGTGTGTTGGTAACCCCGGAGGCTTCTCTTTGCCTGGAAACTTTTTTTTGGGGGGGTAAAAATGTCCATATATGTGTGTGTGCATGTCTGTGGGTGCACACGTGAGCAAACCCATGTATGTGAAGCTGGGAATCCTGCTGCCTTTGGACAGCTTTAGGGGTAACTAAAGCCCAGCTGTGCTACACAGTCAGGAGAATACAGCAGGGCTAACACACATAAAAGCAGACACGAGAACCTTCATGTCTCAGACCAAGCAGCAGGCATGCTTTAAACCTTGCAAAAAAATACTGAATTGATATGAAACTCTGTGATGGTGAAAATATGGGGAATTTCAGCCACCTGTCCTTTGCATCCATCCTGTATCCTTCTCAAGTCAGCTCATAACCAATTCTTCCCAGGCTTCCAGCTGCTTGGCATTTCTTGTGTAAAATAATGATTATAGGGAATGGAGATATCAGCTTAGGGATAATCGTGCCTGGTCTTGGGCATTTGTATACACGTACTCTGTGTTCAGTAGCAGTGTCAACAGGGAAAGAAGACAAGTGATATGAAGAAATATTAGGAAAGGTAAAAACCTAGTTATGCTAGTAGGTAAAGCTATCATGAAATTTTATATATGGGGGATGTAGAATATTTACACCTGCAATCCCTCCATCTCGGTATAGAAAGAGACCATGTTATCATAGATTCACAAACTGGTTTGGGTGGGAAGAGGCCTCCCAACCCATCCAGTTCCAACCCCCTGCCATGGGCAGGGACATCCCCCTGTTCAGCTTTTGATGCTGCATGAAATGCTTTGGGTTCAATGAGGGGCTGTTTCCCTGGAAAACAGTTTCATCAAAAAGCACCCAGCACCCTCTAACTGTACACCAACAACAAGGTTCAGGGTAAGGTCTTATTTAATTTATCTGAATGTAACTGTTCTATAATGGGTTGAAATTGTGGTGACAATTGTTACTCCATTGCACATCGTGCCTCAACCCCAAGTCCCTCGCTTGTGTCCGAATGCGTAAGGGCGTTTCAAAGCGCGGAAGCCCAGACGCAGCCCCCATCTGCAGGGCGCGCTGGACAGAGTGCATCAACACAACGGTATCGAATTGGAAAGATGAGACTCAGGCCGTAGGACCGTGTTAGAAGGTAGTGCACACATACATCACAATTACACTTTTTCCGAGACTGGAAATGCTGGGTAATTGTCTTTCCCTGCCAGTGTGCTCAGGGCGCTTTACAACAATACATTTCACCAGGAGTGCTAAAAACCAGAAAGCACAATAACATGAGACTTGCTGCTCCAAAAATGCAAGCGAATGAAGGGTTCATAGAAAAACTGGGGTTGGGGTTGTGCAGGATGGTGGAACCCAGGGTGCTGCTCCGAGGCTGGAGCTCTTGGCAGTGGGTACCGAAGGGGTGAGGAGGCGCCTCCTGCCACGCCAGGCTGCTGACCGCGATGCTTCTGCAAAGCAAGAAAGCTCCGGGCCGAGCATCGATGGCGAGGAGGGACAAAGTCCTCTTTGCAGCCAAGGCAAAATTGTGTGCCAATCAAAAAGGTGATAGGCAGGCTGTTGCTGAGCCCTAGGGAGTGTCAGAGGACAAATATCCTTGAAAGGAAATTCAAAAAATAATCTCCAGGGAAGCCAAGCTAACAGTGCTGGAAGTGCAGCAGCACTGGCTGCCGCACCACGGTGCCAGGGCCTCTGAGAACCCACACAGACCTCCCGCGGAAAGACATCTATAATTTTCCATCCTGTGTTTAGAAAACATCTTGTTTCTTAAGAAGCAACACAGGATGAGATTTGACAGATTTGGTGTCTGGCTCGCCGCAGACCCTCCTCTGGGGTCCAGGGCAAACCCACCTCCAGCCCTGCCTGGAGAGGAGGACACCGGTGCTCTCGCCTCCCTCCGGGCGGTGGGTGCTGAATGCAAATCCTTCCAGCAGGTGCCTGTAGCTGTTGTTTATGAGGCACATCCTACAGCAGGACCTTGATCTCACTGGGGTCTTCGTGATAGCAAGATACAAAAACCGGTAAGAATATATTCAAACCTGGACGAGAGAGGGTAGCTGGATAGTTTGTGATGGCCATTAGATAGCTGATACTAGCTGTAGTTGCTCTATATACTTCAGAGCCATCTATAATTAGAACATACTTTTTGTAACCCTATCTTACGGTAGATTTGATTTTTTGGAAGGAAAAATGTCACTAAATCATTATTATTCATGTGACGAATCCTGAAGGGTAAATTTTTTTTAAACACCACCTCTATCAGTCTCTCCCATGTCACCTAACTTTTATGCAATAACACTGTTCCCTTAGAGATACCGTATAAAATATCTCCCACTTCCCAATATTATTCATAGAATTCCCATTATAGAACATTGAAAACCCAGATTAGAAGAGTACAAGAATATTTTATGACCAGTTTGAAAATGCTGTTACTGCTGCAATAAATTAAGAAGTTAAATTACTCCCACATTGAGTATTGATATACTGTGCATGGCAGAAAAATTCCTTTGAAATATACTGTACAATACATATAGAGAAATTCCAGCCCCTTTGATGACTGCGGTGTGACTGCCAGCAAAGTGGCTTGTGTGTATAAGGGGGTGGGGGATTGGGTTGCCAAGTCTGGTCTTTAAAGCAATGAGTTGAGCAAGGACAAAATCGGAACAGTAAAATACTATATGGTTAATTGCAAATATTGGGATGTTGCGTTTAATGGCTAACTCTCCACTCTTCATGCTTCTCATATCCAGTCTTTGTGGACAGTACCTCTATATAGAGGATATATCATGGACCAGCAGCCACAATTTCCCATAATGTGATTGCTCTTGCATATATCTCTACAGACATTTACTTGTGGCCTTTATCTGACCACGGGAAGACCGTGGGTGTGTGATGCTCATGCACCTTTCTTATTATAGGTTGGGGGTTTTTTTACCCTGAACACTTGTTCAAACTCAAAACGTCGACTGCCAAGGGAAAAGCAGAAAAAAATAGAAATGCTGGATCCAGTCTGGCTGATAGGATTCAGTTGCTTTGTACTTTTAGATACAAAGATGCTCAATAATTAATTAAATCAACTTTTAAGCAATATCTGCAGTTGTTTGCATTATTGGAGTGATGCAAAGCTGTCAGGATGTGCCAGACAAATTTTGATGCAGTTATCTATGAATCTGTGTGCAAAAACTGTCTTTTTTTTTCTGCTTACAAACCTTCATATATGAAACACTGCAACGGCACCCGTACGGATGCGCACCGGCTGTTACAGCTTCAGGTGAGACCCGATCTCTCTTATTTATTTTCACGTGTCGCCTACTGTGCACAAAAAGCAGCACTTTATTAAGTGAAATAATGGGAGACATTTGCCTGCTAGACGAAACTGGCAACCAAACCGCCTATTTTGCAAAAGGTAACAAAAGAGCCCCCTTACACATCTTGCGAAGAAGCGAAGACAGAGCTGCTGCGGAGCAGGCGGCGTAAGCAGCTTGTTTGGTTTTGCCAAGAACCTGGCAAATCCAGTAGTTAAGTTTACAATAATAATTACAGTGTATTTTGCTGATCACAATATTCTGGCTGAAAAGTGACAGTTTAGCTAAGCTGGCCGTGGAACCAAGTACCTACAGGTAAAGTGATCTGTTTATTAACAGTCGCTCTTACGAGTGCGTCCGTTCCGAATGGCCTCGTTACTCCACAGACCGGGGGAACAGGCTTTCAGCAAGAGTCATTTATACAAAACGGAGCAGCACGGAGTTATTTCAGAGCAACACAAACAGAGATGCAGCCCGGGCGTGTGTTTTTAAAGGTTATTCTTGGAGGATTTTCTTTCCCAAGGAAAGCGAGGCAGTGAAGGGTAGAAGCCAAGTAGCACATTCCTCCCTCGCCGCGCTGAAAAATTCACTCAAAGATAAGCAGCGGCTTTCTGTAAACCCTGAAGCTGGTCGGACCCTTGACTTTTGCCCTGGAGTTGGTGGTTCTCAGATGAAGCCCAGCCAGGGACCTCCTCCCACCCCAGCAAAACAAAAAACTAAAGCAGAAGCGGAGCTGATGCGCAGCCCAAGACAACACGGCTGATGCTGCGCTGCCCAAAGTGACTTATCTTCATGTATAATCATGTAGCAAATCATGTATTCATTTGTATTATTAAATAAAGACTAACAGAGTTGTACACCCAGCAGAGCAGAAGGGATGCACAAAGGATCATGGGTTCCCGGCATTCCCCGCTCCCTCTTGGAAAGCCGCTGACTCACTCCCCGAGCAATCAGCGTTGTGTGCCATTACAAATGGGGTGGTTAATAGGCCTGCATCCATTATCATTAGTGCATCTCAGCACGCAGGTACATGATGGGTCCTGCCAGCGCATTTGCTCCAGCTCACTGAGCCAGGGGCCATGCTCCATTGCAAATGAGGATGAGGAACACCTGCTCCAGGGTTTTTCGGCAGACCGGAGTCATCCTTCACATCTCATGCAACACTTGTTCTGTCAGAATGCAATGCTGGCACCGGCCGGAGCGGTGGTGTGCCAGGCGTCCGACTAAAGATTATAGACTTCCCTGTGGTCTTCTGCTGAAGTTCAGCTTTGAATTTTTTCAAAGAAACCTTTTAAAAATTTATCAATTTCGTATTAGGCATTCAGTCATTATGTTAAGGGTTTAAAAATAAAGATGAAAAAAAAACTTTGCTTCAGAAATTAACTTTTTTTTTGGCAATTAGAATGGGAGCATAAAATATTTATTGAGTCTGATAATTTTATTCACAGTGCTGAGTGCTGGCTGTTTTGATATGTTTTCTGAGAGAGATTTTATTTTTGGAAAATAAGCCCTGTGATTTTTACGGGTGGGTTTTTTGGGGTTTTTTTCCCCCCTTTTTTTTTCCGGCCTTCTGCAACTATTCGTGGTGTTTGTGGGATTTTAATTTTAATTGTCTGCACCAGGTGACCCAAGATGTGATATTAGACACTAACCAAAATGGGGAAAATACAACAAAATGTTGCCTTCTCAAGGCATGTGTCTTTCCATCCAGAAGCCTCTGCTCTGGCTGCCCTCCAGAACCAGGATAAAGGCTTTCCTCATCCCACGCCAAAAGCCACCACACTTGCTGCCAGCCCCAGGCTAGCTTGTTTTAGGCACTGGAAACCAAAATTAAGGAAGGAAAAATGGTTGCAATTTGAAGAAGCATCTCTTGAGGTTTGCAAATTACAGTGAAGGACACAGTGAAGGTGGCAGCATTGCAGCCTGTCCTTCTGGTCTCGCTGTCCTGTGTGATGGGGATCTAATGGGCACTGCTGGTGGAGAAAGCTTCTCAGTCCCCAAAAACACAGGCTGGAGGCAGAGGCACCGTGGGCAGCCCTGTCACCCATCCCGCAAGCAGGACCAGCTGGAAGGCACATGCTGTCAGGGTCATGCATGTCCCTCCATCCTGCAGAATCTCTCCTTCCGGGGAAGAGCCCTCCAGATCACTCATGGATGGCACCTCGTGTCCTCCAGCACCATTTTCCTGATGGACGCTGCACCACATCCTTCTTCAAACAAGGCCTGGGCTGAACTGGAGCAGGACAGTCGCTGCCGTGTCGCATGCCAATGGTAACAACGCAACGCTGACGTGCGCTTTTTGACTGGTGTCATCTCTGTTTCCCAAACAAGCAGAAGGAACAGGAGCTGTCTGCTTCTCCATTCCCAAAATACAGGTGAGTGGACTTGACTTTGGACTTGGAATAAGGCGTTAACTAAGAAATTCCTGTTTGCTTTTCTTGCTTTGCTTTTTTTGCAAAAATAATGATTTCTGTCCCCCCTCCCCAGTCATTCCTTTCACTGAAAATGGTTTTGGTTCTGCTTTCAGAGCCTCCAAGAAAATGACAGCTACTTTATTTTAACAGGAAACCTTGTCTGGTGGAATATAGGTTTCCACAGTGATAAAATTATGCTGGAGGTTATAGGTCTGCTGCTCTGCTGCTCTGCTGCTCTGCCAGGAATGTGGAGTCCTCAGTTTGATGAGTAAACATCTAAGGTTTGTACCTTGGGATCCAAAGTGTTATCTCTGCTTTATGCTCAGGCACTACCAAAAAAATGACTCCCAGGACACATCCTTTTAGCCATTATGAACTTTGATGCTCAAATGAAATCTTGGACTCTTGTTCTACAAGGTGCTTCTCAGTGTATTCTCTCTCAGGTTTGGGTTCCTTGGTCACTCCCATCAGAGGGAATCTGTCTTCATGGCTTATTTTGTGTTTGGGGTTTTCTTTTTCTCCAGTCTTGTCCTCTGTACTTGTCTCTCCTTATCAAACCAGTATGAGTTATGGGGATGGTTGAACTAGCTCTGTCTTTCCACCAGCTCTTCCCTGGTGAGACTTTAGCTTACATGTGTACCAGCTGTGTCGAGTCACTTCCAGACTTACCCATTAAACTAATGTTTTAGTCAGTTTAAGAAACTTTATCTTGGGATCATAATGGTAAACGCTGGTGTGTTTGTCCTGCATCCATGGTCCCTTCCAATACTAGAATGTGTGTGGAGAAATATCCTTCTCCTGTACTGCTGCCTGAGAGCATACCTCTGCATAGTCCAAATGAAACAAAAGTCACCTCAACCAGTAATGAGAATCAGAATCCTAGGATCATTAAGGTTGGAAGAGACCTCCAGGATCATCTAGTCCAATTGTCCCCCTACCACCTATTCCACAGTAAACCGTGTCCCTAAGTACCACATCCAACCTGTCCTTAAACACCCCCAGGGACGGTGACTCCCCCCCACCCCGGGCAACCCGTTCCAATGCCCGACCACCCTTTCCGAGAAGAAATTTCTCCTCATCTCCAACCTGAACCTCCCCTGGCGCAACTTGCAGCCGTTCCCCCTTGTCCTGTCACTCGTTATCTGCGAGAAGAGGCTGACCCCCAGCTCGCCACAACTTCTTTTCAGGTAGTTGTAGAGGGCAATAAAGTCTCCCCTGAGCCTCCTCTTCTCCAGACTGAGCCTCCTCTTTCTCCAGAAAAATACTGTCCTGTGCTACAACTGCAATGGGATCTGCATGGCCCACATGGTCAGGGGACTGGGGCAGCCTCTGATAATCTAGAAGAGGAAGGAAGACAAGAAAACTTCTTGTTTCCTTTAGGGACTCTGAGTTTCATGTCACACTAATCAGCCCAAATGCAGATCTCTTTATCGAGATGGTTACTGTGTTCCTGATCAAATTTGGTGTGTGGAGTTTGTCACCTCTGTGGCAATAATTCAGATCTTTACTTAGAATCATAGAATGGTTTGGGTTGGGAGAGACCGCAAAGACCACCTAGTTCCAACCCCCCTGCCATGGGCAGGGACGCCCTCCACTAGCCCAGAGTGCCCAAAGCAACCACTTGATGTATATCATCTTATTTCCAGGTTCATAAATTTAAGGTAGTTCATAGGGCTGTCCCCAAGGTAGATTTAAAGTGCTAATATTCTGATACATCTGTGGTTTTTTATATTCTCCATATTATTAAACAGAAATATTCTTGCTTTCTTCAACCCTCTGAGCATGGAAGAGTTACTTCAGAAGGTGTTCGGGGCTGTGCTGCACCACACGCTCTTGGATTGCTAACGGGGATGTCCCTGCCTTCCCCTGGGGATCATGGGCTGGTCACTGATGATTCCGTATCATACATATAAAAGGTTTCATATCACTTTGCTTAAATTTTAGGGAGAGAGATGAAAATCTTCATCTTTTGAAAAGTAATTATGATGCTTTTTTGTTCTGTAGTGTAGTTCAGCAAACCGAAGAGGAAGGAGCAGTCCTAGAGGTCAGAGGGGCAGTGCCGGGGTCTGCAACGGGTGCTAAGGGAAGGGTGTGCAAAGAGAGCGAATATGGAGTGATCTTACACGTTGCAGTGAGCAGTTTGAGAAGTAAAATACTTTAAGTTGCATTTAACAGACACACATTAGAGTTCTCCTTTTTTCTTGTTTAAGGCATATTTCTAAATCTGTGCCCTTTTTCATGGGGCTTTTGCTCATGTACTATAAACGCCTTTATTCTGATTTCCATCCAGCCACCAAGAGCTGCTCAAAGTCGATGTTGCTGCAACACTGGAAAAAGAGGTGCTAGAAATGTCAAATCTCTGCTCATTGGGGACTGAAGAGCCTGAGGAAAAGCTGCTGAGAGAAGCCTACGTGTGGCTGACGCAGGCTGCACCAGCCAGGTGCTACATCCTGGATGTGGTTGATGCAGGCTGGATATGAGGAGATTTTAGTTAGAAATATGGGTTGAAAAAACAGGCTTTGGTTTGTGCTTTTCAAGGAGTAACCCTAAAACAATGTCCAGCGCATCTGCAAGGTTGGGTTTGGGAGAAGGGGCAGGCAGGCAGTGAAAGAGAGCCATGATAATAGTCTGGGGACACTTAAAATTCTTGACTTTCATCCGTCACAGCAGGAATAAACCATATCTGCCTTTTTTTCCACTCCACAGGGAGTGCTGGATACCTACTGGGACGTGTCTGTCATGGGCCGTAGAGGAGAGCTGCAGAAGGAGACGCGGAATATTGTCATCATTGGCTTGGGCTGCAGGAAGGCAGCCACGCACCCCTGGTGCTCGGTGAGTTTCTTACGCAGCACCCCACCGCCCCAGGGGTAGGTACCACTTTGGTCACCACCAGCTTAAAAGGCATCACTGTACTTTTCTACGTGCTCAGATGATGCCTTCTAAACAGCTTTAGATGTAAGGCACTGTGACAAATAAAAAGGAGAAAAATGTGGAAAACATGTTGCCAGAGGGTCAGTGTTTCCACATGTGTGTCTTGATGGATTTTACATAGAGGAAGAGGAAGGAGAGATTAAGATATGGGGTATTGCTGGCTGGCTTAGCGCAAACACTGTGGGAAAAGCTGCTTTTGAATTTACTGCAGGTCTGAATTATTTTCTTCTGTCCCAATGAAATGCAAGCCATTAATTCAACCATCAGCTTTTGTCTGATGCGAAGGAGCGCAAAGTTAATTTTGTAACACAGCAATGAAAAGTTTATAGATTTTTAAATGACATCAGATTTGTTCAGCTGCGCGCTTAAGCACAGCCTGGAAGCTGGGGGTACGTTCGCTTGCTTCGCTGGTTATGAACAGACTTCAGTGCGTGTTTGCAAAATCACAACTCCGTCAGCGTGTCAAACAAGGAAACGAAACCCCTGCTCCTCTTCCGTGTACTTTTATCATGTAGGCTCCGCTGTGTGTGGCTGCTCAGTAGAGAAATGGCTGAATCTAAGTTGGATGTTCAGAGTTTATGTAATTTCTAACCTCGTTTCTTACGTCACGCTGCGCTCTGGACCTGCGATGACCTGTTATTTCATCCCTGCGAGGGCCTGCCTGTGTGCAGATGTCGCCGTTCGGGCCAGGGAGCAGCGAGTCTGATGTGACGAGCAGACACCCAACCCAACTTTGAAACCAAGCCTCTGGAGGTGAAACGCTTGTGCATTAACCCACTTTGCTGCCCAGCCTTGTACTGATGCATTTTTAAAGCATATTTAAAAAAAAAAAAACCTGAAAAGAAGAAAATCTTCCTATATTTGGAAAAAAAATATTAAAAAATCATGCAATGAACTGAACTGGATGGTACTGACAGAACTTGAAATGCAAAGAAGTTGGCATACGCGTATGGCAGGGTATCACCAACCGATGCCAAGCACGTGAACATCGCCTGGCCGAGCTTGCTGCTGTCTTAAGCGTGACATTTGGAGATCTACCTAGCGTGCCCTCCTCCTTCACCTTCCAGGTGTGGTGTGAAGAGCAGTCTGGTGAAATCCTGGCTAGTTTTGGGGTCGGGCTGTTCAGTTGTGTAGGGTTAAGCAGGAACAGGGACATCCTGCTGTATTAAGGTGCTGGGAGAGGGGTCTAGCCAGGGCATTAATACCCCACTCGCAGTGTGAGAGCGCAATATATTCTCATCCCCAAAAAGCTGCAAAGAGGTTTCGGTTGAAGCAGCACCCTGCATGTGATACTTGGCTGTTTAAGCACTGGTTCCTTCAGCTATTTTCCTGCGCTTTCTCTGCTCCCTCCCCCACAATTAGGTGGTTAAGGGACAGCACGCCATATGTAATACTGGATTTCAATGTTCTGCTCAGATTGTCTTTCACCTTTGGCTGGACGCTATGATGCTAAAACACGTGGGGGAGACAACGGACTCTTTTGCCAAGCGTGAGGCGGGCTGAGACGCACCACCTCCCACCGGCGGCTCTGCCAGCTCGCCTGGTGCTGCCTCGCTCGTCCCGGGGCTCGCGGGGGAGAGCTTTCCCTGGTTTCGTGAAGCACATGAATGGAGACTAGTCTGAGACAAGTAAGCTCTTATTTATACTTGTGGCCTCGTCAGGATTTGAATCGAAGTCTCCAGAGATGCCCTCCAGCTTCCTTAAATTTCATTTTTTTATAATGAAGATAATTTTGAGTTTTACAAGCACAGAAATGTCTAAAACTAATAAACATTTTATACATGTGTCAAAAGATGCTTAAAACGCAGCCAAACCATGTTTTTTTTAACGTCTGGGCGGGGGGGAAGGGGGGAAATGGAAAAACCCCCACAATGCACTCCTTGTTTGCCAAGTTCCTGCAGCCTGAGCAAATTTTTACAGATGAGTTATAAACCCCAGACTAATGGAGCTTTAATGGAAATGCTGACACTACCTAAAGCCGAGCGGTGCGGGCTACAAGAGCCCCGCAACGGACCCCAGCATCCCACTGCAGACCCCATCCCTCCTTCCGCAGCGCGGGAATAACGCCGCGCTTCCTACGGCGGCGCTTGGGGGAATGAAGGCATGGGGGGCTGGCGAGCGCGCTCGCCCTTCTTTCTTCTGCGTGCTTGCAGGGAAGGGATTTGGCAGGCGGTCTTGGCAGGCCAGCGGCTCGCGGGGAAACAAAAAGAGCGGCTATCAGTGCAAAACGGAGCGGCTTCGGAGGCGGCCGCGGTGGCTGGTGGCCACGCAGCCTCGCTGGACCGCGCTTCAAACAAACAGCGCGCGGGGTTTATGGTGGAGCTTAGGAGAAAAGGCTCTTACAGTCGTCATTCGAGTGTTGTATTTATCTCCGTTCGGAAATCCTCTGCCGCTTATTGATTCTTTGATGTTTTTGGCGAGATGAAGACGTTTGCACGGAATGCGTGGAGCGGTTTGGTTCCTGAATGTTATTTCATCCTAAAAAGATGAATTTGTGGGAGTATATCTGTGACCGGGCACGCATCGCCTCTGACAGGTACAGGTTTGTATGTAAGCACACAGAGCAAAGCCGCGCTGAGCGTGCAGCAGCTGGCTCGCTTTTATCACCGGCTTTGCCATAAAACGTCCCATTTTAATAATCAAATTAGAGCCAACGAGAACCCGTACAGGTGAGAGGAAATCTGTGAGCATGATCAAACCCACGTTTCTGATTCAGGACGAAATCACAGGCTACAGGGAGGTACATCTGTAAATTATACAGGAAGCTTTCTTCAACAACTGATTCACCCTGACAGTTTTACTGGAGTATATGAAAATTAGTATTAAAGATGTGATATGTAGGCTTCTTTCCAGGAATTCCAATCTGGTTTCAATAAAATGAAAACACTGATTGGAAGTGAAGTTGCCTTCCGGTTTTGCCTTTGGCTATTATGTGTTCATTCGTGAAATGACTGAATTCCACAACTACTTTTAATATTCACCTTTAGAGTTCATCTCCCGTACTGGACACATTGGAATGATTAAAATAGCGCTGCCTCCTGAAGCCGGATTCGCTTTAATTTGAAACAGCCTAGGTGCTGAGGAGAAAAAAAAAAAGAAGAAAAAAAAATGAATGCTCTGTTAAGTCCATCCTTTCTTAGCATCAAGTTCCTTCAATGCCTGTTTAGGGCAGAATACTAATAAAGCGGTTTCTAGACGAAACATCCAGTGTTTCCTGAATAGCTCTGCAGGGAAGACCTAAAGAAGCACAGTTTTGTGCTCCCCACCTCTGCCCCTCCAGGTTTCTGCTCCTGGTGCTGCCTGCTGGCGGAAACCTTCGCCTGCTCCGATGCTACGTGCTGCTCCTTGCTGCTGGGCTTTGGCAGCTGCGCCGCCGCGTACCCGCCTGCCGCCGCGCGCTCTACCCAGCGCTGGCAGCTCCTGCAGGGCGCGAGAGGGCCTGCGGGAAGGGGTGCGGAGCGGGGAACAGGGCGCAGCGGGTGTGAATCTGTAAGATACCTGAGGACGCGCAACGCAAACTGTTGCATTTCAGCTTATTGTTCAAAACGGAGTTTGAATCCTGAGCTCGCGGGAGTTTTTGCGTGCCAGATGAGCAGAGCAGCTTCTTGCAGAGCATGAGTGGTTTTATGTGTTGAGTAGCTCATAAAGAAATCCAAATTCCCATGTATTTGCTAACACCTTCCAGACTAGGCTGGGTGTTTTGAGGCAATATTGTCCTAGAGGTGGAAAAACCGACTTAGCGGGTTGGAGGGAGGCGCTGGCTGGAGCTCCGGGCTGCCCTCCCGGGAGGGGCTGCGTAGGGTCAGTCTGGCACCCAGGGCACCCCCGGCGTTAGTGGTTAAAGGGGTCACCAGGAGTTAACGGTCACTGGTTAGCTTCCTTCATTTTTTGTACGGGAAAGCCAGCACTTGTGCTGATGAGAGTGACCCACTCGTAGAGCTCCCTCGGTGTCTGTGTTTGCTGGAAGGGGGGGGCTTTCCCTGAGAAGACCCCCCATGCTGTACTGCCCATTTCTTTCCTGGCCACTGCTTGTCTGTGTGGCTTTGTTCCCTCTGCTCTGGGGATGTGGCATTTTTAGCATCCTCTTTTTGGGGCATTTAAGGGGTTGTTTTCTCCCGGGCACCAGTGGAGGTCCCAACCCTATGCACCACCGCGCCTGACCTCAGCTGCTGCGGACTAAAAGGACATCTATAATAAACAGCAATATTGAAAACTTTAGCACCTCCTTGGAACAAAGG
>VWZZ01006234.1:632991-667991 GCA_013399095.1 Psophia crepitans | reverse complement strand
GAGTGTCAGAAGTGCAGAAATCCGGCGTGCAGATGCAATAGGTACGTTTTAATTTAATACCGCTAAAGCGTGGAATTATTAAAAGCATAAAAGTCCCATTACCGAATGGCACAATATATGAGCAGTTGTAGGTGTTAAATCAAACCAAGGAATATGATATTAATGGGCAAAACGACTGTGTTTAAACAGTTGTCTACTTATTAAATCTCTAATTAAGGACATGCAAACCAAGTGGCTAAGATTTTCCACTAAAGATGATAAATTGTGATGACTGAAATGTTTTTAATGTATTACAGAGCAAGGCAATTTTATTGAAAAAAGAAAAGAAGTGATCCAAATTTTCCCCAGCAGCTTTACCTGTAATGATAGTGATACCTCTTCAGGTCACCAGAAATTGATTTTCTCTGTGCTGTATTAACCCCTCACAGCAGTCTGGTACCTAGTTTTTTTAGGTTCTACAGCCCTTCTTTAGGGCATCTTTTGGGATGGAAGCGCACAGGTCCCAAACAGGCCAGGCGAGCTGGAACTGATGCCTCGTGGCTTTTTGGCTGGGTTGCGTATAACGTTAGCGTAACTGTTGTCCTGCTATAACATACCCCTCAATAGGAAGAAGTGCACTTACTTGACTCAATCAGCCATCTGTGACTCCATCAGCCACAGTGGAAACTAATGGTAATTGCCAATTGTTAACCAGACAATAGCAGATGCTAACTTTAATATCCAACAGTGCTCTTCCGAGCATCTTTTATGTAGACATGGCCTCACTTTAATGCGTGTTTTCTTTCCCCAAAATACGGCATCTTAGTAAAGGCTGATTAGCCTAGGGAGCTATGTGACTTGAAGCAATGAACTCTGAGGAATGGCAGACGGTGTTCTGTTTCTGGGCCATAATGTCTACAATGTAAAAATTTAGAAGATTTGATTTTAAATTCTTTTTCAAAATACAGTTTTTTTCCAGTTAAATCTCAGAAAAAGCCATGTGCTGGATGCTAACACGAGAGTAATGTCTTTCCTGGCAATGTCCTTGCCTCCTATTAGATAATCAATTAGTCTCAGAACATTAAAAAGCAAAATGCTGCAACAGGATTTTCCACCAAATTCAAAAATATTTGCTAAAGGGTTTCATTGCTTCTGTTTATTTACACCGAAGCACGAAGACCGCGGCTGCACAACATAATGCCGTTGTTTTGGCACCAAGACAGTTTCGCAACCTCGGCCCCGGAGGACATCTGGAGTCTTCTGGGTCGCGGCGGTTCCTTCTCGCAGAAATTTGCTTGCCTAAAGTAATGAATGAGCCCATTTTCGCTTTGACTGTGGCCTGCAGTCTACGAGAGACATTAGGAGCAATTTGTAGTCAACGTGCAGGTCTGTTCCATCTAAAATATTATCAATGAGCTTGTCAACCCGAGCCTTAACCTTCTTTGTTATTTTCATCTGCTCCTCTCTCAGATGTCTCTCCTCGTACCCATAACCTCTGAAGACTAGCAACAGGATGTCATACACCTGTTTTGCTCAAGGCTGGGACTTGGAGCCCTGCGCAATGTTGTGTAGGCATTGGCTCGCTTGCTGCTTTGCTCAACGTATATGTCAGAATGTCAGATGATAGTTGTTGTATCTGCAGCTGTTGCATGAGCAGAGTGCCAGGGGCACAACTTTCCTGCAGTGAGCTTTAATTTGCTCTCCCCTCCCTGAAGAGCTCCCGCGCTTCACCTTGCTGCTGCTGCTGCAGCTGGAGGAGAGCTCAAGCCCACGTGCAGCCGCGGCGGCGGGACGGCAGGCAGGCAGCGAGGCTCAGCCGCGGCTGGGGTGGCACCTCGTGCGGGCTGAAGGTGCTGCAGACTGCTATTTGCATCTTTGCTCAACGAGGCATTTTAATAATTGTTTGCAGGAAGGTATTGTAAACACTGAGGGGTTTATATTTGTGCGAGTCAATCTGCGGTATATTTGGATGCTGTTCCAAGAGAGCTACTTGTAGCTTAAATAAGCCATAACCTGCCAAGATATTCATGAGAGATCTGACTAGGTTTTTGACTGCTCTCAGAATTAGGTTGACAATCAAAACAGATGTAGAATGAGGCTGCAACTGGATTGCCAAAGGCAAAAAACTCCTGTCAAATTCTTTAAAGGAGCAAGCTGATAAACCACCACAATACACGGGAATAGTGGACATTAGTAACTAGGCAAGGACACGCATGTCCACCTTCGGATGTGGTTGGGACCGTGGATTTGTTTGACAAATTAGGTAGCAAGGGCATTGGAAAAAATGCTTTAAAACACGCAGTTGGTGAAACTTTAAAAGGATGCAGCGTTGCTGCATGAATATTACAAGCTGTTTCTCAGGGTTTTTAAAAAATACGCCGCCTTGCAGGATTGCTGCTTTTCCGAGTGACATGTTGGGATAGCACAGATCATCTGTGATTTAAAAGAAGAAAGCAGAGGAGAGTTTGATTAAAAAGCAACGTAATTCTGTATTACTGGGTATTGCTTTGGTTGCATCTATTATTCAAGTAGACGTGAGACATTTTGTCTTCCAGTTGAAACGTTAACTAAATCAAGGCTAAATATATAAACCAGGGCTGCGTCTTTAATACGGCGGACAGATGCAGCGGCCTAACGTGTGCATCTGTATCTTGTCTAAGGGTTGCAACTCACAATTCTTGCGTCTAGGTCTTCATAACAGACAGGGAAGGAGAGGTTTTTGTGGGATGAAGAGCAAGCGGGAATGACACTGGTGGGAGAAAAACCCGACAACTGGATTGCAGCTGCCTGCTGGGCTGGAAGGACGTCTCTGGATGCAGAGAGGCATCGGCATCTGAGGTCGCCGTATGGCAGGTCTTCATGGTGTTTCAGGGTAAGAATGGTTGACAAATATTTAATGAAACCTTTTCCTGGGGAAAATGCTGACTCATTCAAAAGGGAACCGTTCACCGGCAAGGGTTTGTTTCAATGAATACCCCAATTTGAAAAACAGTAGGAGAACAAGCCATAATAGTTTTCAAGAATGTTTTACTAATTAGTAATTTAAAAAAAAATAAATTGTCTTTGCTTTTGGAATGCGGTTTGTAGGTGTTTTTCAAAAAGACAGACGTTTCAGAATTATGGTGCTTGAATAATATTTTAACCTCAGAATGTTTTTTAAGGGTTTTTTCTGTGCAGAAGGCTGCTTGCTTTATTTTATGTCTTGAACAGCTGCACAGGGATGAGAATTTCAAAAGAGTATGCTCCTGTCCCCACAAACCTACCTGCCTGATTCTGTATAGGAGGTAAAAATACTCAAAACACGCCCGGAATCGGCTGGCTCAGCACTTGCCTGCCCTGCAGCTCCGGGGAGCGGGTACTCGCCAGGGCTCTGCGCGGTCAGGAACCCAGCGCTGCGTTGTCTTCATCAGATTGCTGCCTGATGCAGGCAAGCCAGCGTGTCTGGGAACGCGCCTGCCGCGGAGCTGGGCTGCCAGCCTGCGCCTGGCAAGTTGGCTTGATGGTCACTTGGCACACGTGGCCCATGGCACCGAATTCAACAGCACGGCACAGTTGAGCGTTAGAGGACCTGGTCCCTGCTGGCAAATCACTCTCCCTGCTCCATCTATGAAGATGGATTGCTCCAAGAGGAGCATCAGGTCTTCGAGCCCAAAAATAAGCTGCAAATGTGAGCTCAGGCCTCTCAGACATCCTGGCCAAGTCCTCCACCATAGGGACAGGGCGTGCTTTGTCTCGTGGGGACCTCAGACCGTGCAGAGCACAGAAGACCCCAAAACAAAACGTCCTTGACATTTCTTTTGGCTTGGCTCCCCTTTCTCTTCTTTTCAGGAGGATGCCCTCCCTATATTAATATTTCTATAATCTTTTTAATTAAAATTAAATCTATTTTTGATACCTTGCCACCAGATCCAACACAGTATTCCCGAGTGAAGGACGGATTCCCTCCACCGCAGTGTGAGGAAATGTCATTTCTTGCCCTGCATTTCCAATCAAGTTAGGCAATGCTTACTTATATTTTTTTTTCCTGCTTAGTATTCAATACTTTCATATCCTGGTTAGATCTTGATAGGAAAATATAAAAACATGTCAAGAGAGTGGTTCAGTTACAAATGGAGTGCAAAAATGATTTTGGAGAAAGCCCATTTGTGTGTGATTTCTAACCTAATTCTGCAAACCCTGGTGGTTTGGAGAGTTTAGCATCCAGAGGTTTGGGTACTTGCCCAAACTAACCCTAAAATGCAAACCTTTGGAAGCTTGCCTTTCAGTTCAGTGTGCGATATAAATAGCTCTGCTAGGAACAAACAAAGGAGGTATTGCATTGAGCAGCCAAGAGAGACTACATGAAACACTTGATCAGGCCGTGTTTTGCTGTCCCAGGCTGCGCTCCGTCTCCCGCCTTAGCAACGCCGCAACTTGGAGACGTGCTCCTACTTTTTCTGATATGAATGCGGTTGTGTCGAGGAGGCACAAGGCAAGGAGTCTTTAGCACCCTTATCCTTCTCAGGTTCTGTGGAGTGAGGACTCACTACTCACCCCCCCCAAAAAAGTAATTTAAAAAATATTCGGTCCTTCTCATGGTGGCAATTTTGCTGTAGAACTCCAGTCTCAGGTGATGGGGAACCATGTTGTTCAGTCTTGCAGGGACCAGAGAGGAAGGGTTCAGACCTCCTTTGCCCCTGCACCCTCGTTCAGGTGAAATAAGATCTGCTGAGAGAGCAAGGAGAGTGATGCATTTTCTTCAACATTTCACAGCTTTGCTTTTTTCTTAGACTGGTTCATGCGAGTGCCTGAATTGTTAAATACATCTGTACCTGCATACACACCTTCAGCCCTGAAGAGGTAAACAGCCTGGAACCGATCCACTGTTTGAGAAGTTAGAAACCATTGAACATGTGGTCTTGCCATGGTGCCCTTAGCACCCCCTTCTGTAACTTTGGGTATTTTCTTCTTCTAAAAGCCAGATCTTTATGTGAGAAAACAACGTTAAGGGTGTAAGTGGACAAAAAAAAGGAGCAAACATCGATTTGTGATTGAAAGGCAGAACTTCCCGGGAAGCCACGCAAAATCTCATCGCCTCAGTGAAACCACAGAGCATCCTCACAGCTCAACCGACATCCAGGTATGTATGGGAGGTGTAAGAAGAATCAGACCACTTTATCTGCATCACCTTTCTCCTGTTCCCTCTTTCTTTGTGGCCGCTCTTCTTTGACGACAATTTGCTGTAAAATTACCACTCAGCCAGACCCTTTTTCTCTCGTGTGCCTTCCCTGACCCCTGCTCTTTCCATTTGGCACAGTCGAGCAGCCAGAGCCCTAGATCGCCCTGCCCGCAGCAGGCTGGGGCGCGTTGCCTCTCCTGGCTTCCAGCTAGCGGCTGCTCTCAACTCCTGTTTTTCTCATTCCTGCGGACACGGTGCCTTCTCACGCTGTCCGAAAGCCAAAGGCTGGGCTGCTAATAGAGAGCGCCGATGAGTGGCGTAAGGGCTTTTCCATAACTCTCCATTACTAATCAATGAGCGCGTTTGACATCTCGGCAGCACAGCGTCTGAGAATAGCTGTCAATAGTGCTTTTTCGTGCCGAAAGAAAATGGGAAACTGTAATACTGGCATTACATCATTGACCGTAGCTGGTTATTGATGTCATCATTCCTGTCACTCACCTGATATATACAGCCCACAGTGACTTACCTCCAATCTATAGAGGTATGGATTTGAAAATAAACATCAATAACTTTAAAATCACTGTACAATTGAGATGATGCTAACTCAAAGCGGTAATGAATCTTGGATTTTTCTCCTGCCTATTTCTCTATTTCACGCTCATAAAGGGTATGCGTGGCCAGTTGCCTGCGCCGTTTGAGATATACAAGATAATCAGATTACAGTGGGGGTCTGAATAACTGGGGCCTTATTCTCAAATTGTCTTATGGATGAATCTGTATGTCACGTGTGCATAATAATACCCGTAACGACATGTTGTCTATTTGCGGCGACGAAATTCTGACACCTCATCGCATCGATCTCAACGACCACGCAGAACAGCTTTTAGGAGACGCTTTTGCCTGGCAACCCTTTGTTCTACGCACGCGCACCGTTTGTTCTTGAGAGCGAGAAACGGGAACGTGGACGATGTCCCTTTTCTTTTCTTAGAGGCTGGCTCCTGGAGGCCTGGCTTCCCGCGAGCCGCCATGGCGAGCCTCAGCACCTGTGCCCCGGCGCCAGACAGCTGGCACGCGCCCTGCGCGCCACGGCGCGCCATCTGTGCCAGGCCTCGCGTGCCAGCTACGTGACTCGGGGCAAGTCGGGGGGAAGAAAGTAAGTCCATGCCACGACAGAGGGGCGTTTGTTTTCCGCGCGGCCCTGCGACGCGCGCTGAAAGCTGCTGTGGGTTTGGTCTTTTCCTCTCTTTCCCCACTCTCTTGCCGAAGCAGTGCTGGCCAGGCAAGCCTGATGAATCATTACAGTCATTCCGGGTGAATTTAAGCTCAGGACGCGCAGGGGGCGTTGAGCACAGAGGGGATTTTGTTTCTGTAGAGTCTATATGGAATTGTTTGGGGGATTGAAAGCATCAGGTATTTTTCTAATACACAAAGAGATTATTTTTCTATAGAAACTGCAGTTCACTGATGAAAGAGACCATTCACAAATAAAATGTTACCTTACATTGCGTGGAAGAAAGAGCTCAGCAAGGCCCTGTAAAATAAAGAGGACCCCCCTATCTTCACCAGCCGCTTCAAGCTGCCAGTCTGCCCGGTCAAAGCCAGTTGCGAGGTTTTCTGGTCCAAGCTGTGGTCCTGGGAGCTGCTTGTTGACGTTTGGCTTTGCGATGGCCCAAAGTGGAGGCAGAAGACAACGCCCGCACTTAGAGGTGCGTTACACGATAGGCCATGGGATGCTGTTACTCCTGCAAGGGTAGAGCTTACTGATGGTGACGATACACCATTGAGCCTTCAGTCCCTTCCGTGGGTGTGTGCTGTGATGGCCTGAGGGGACCCTTTTTCTCAGGGGCAGAAGCTCTCTGCCAGAGCCCAAAGGTGGGAAAAACGAACTTTTATCTCCAGTCTTTTCTCTGCCTTCATTCAGATACAGTGGGTCATGGCTGTGTGGCACCAGAAAGACGTTGTGAAGCTGTTCCTGGGCCCATGTGGTGAACGCTATGGCTGTCAGTCC
This sequence comes from Psophia crepitans, assembly GCA_013399095.1. NCBI lineage: Eukaryota > Metazoa > Chordata > Aves > Gruiformes > Psophiidae > Psophia > Psophia crepitans. The sequence continues at coordinate 660,843 of VWZZ01006234.1, read as the reverse complement.
CCTTGGGGGCAGAGGGAAATGAGCTCCGAACAAATGCTTCTTCGTAGGTGCAATGCACATAAGTGCATTTTTGGATCATAGTCCAAGTCTGCATCCTTTGTGAGCTGCTGAATGTGCCAGGATGACTTGCTTTTTCTCAGTCCAGCACTTCTCCATTGAGCATAGACAGAGTTGTGAGCGTTGCACATCAAAGAGAGGGGAATTAATGAATGAGAAAACCTTGACATTTACACAATTTAGGCATGTTACTTTTATTTAAGGCTTTTTCGTGGAAAGGGTGCAGAACCCTTAGTGAATAGACCTGTTAATGCCTCTTGCTTTTTGTGTTTATATGTGCCAGTTCTAATAATTGTCACGTCGACCTAAGTGAGAAACATCCAGACACGGTTAGGGAAGAAGCCGTAGGGCTTTAGTTCAAGCGACTTCTGTTTCTCCTGGGTGGGGAAGAGGGAAGGGCAATAAACAACAGAAATTTGTTGGTTTCTCAGCACCGAGATTTATCACGTGTAAAAATGTAGGACTTTGGAAGCCATTAATTATACATAAAGTCAATAAGCAATCTTAATAGAACTTAAAGTGACAAAAGCGATGACATTTAAGAAATAAGCTTCCCCATACTGCAAGTCCGTGGGCATCAGAGAAAGGAAAAAGGCTCGAAACATGCTGTGGACACGCAGTAATTGCCATTGCCATTTTCTGATTTCAGGAGAGAAAACGGCTTTCCATGTAGGTATGTTACGAAATGGAGAAATCCTGTATCGCAAAGGTCAGGGCTGTGTCTGGGATAACCTGCCCTGCCAGTCAGCAGCAAACAGAGGAATTTGGGGTTAAATGTATGAGAATTGGCTCTTTTATGATATCGGCTAAGGTTTTAAAATACATAAAAGCGCAGGTTGTATCTGCGCTTTTATTTCCCCTCCCCAAATAAATCAAGCCGAATCATAATGGATAGCTAGAAATATAATAATGCTAATAGTAATAGTAATACTAGTAATAGTGATTATTCCACTGCACTGCTGCTGATTCCCAGTGACTGGAATCTGATCAAACCTGACAATAATTAATGCATCTGAGTTTAGACTTGAATTTTCTGTTAGTAAAATTTATAAGAAATGTATGTATCCATGAAAATCGAAGCTTTAAAAGAAGCTCTAGTGCCCAATTTAGACATTTATTCTAATGTGACAATTAATCTTATGCAAGTCGAGAAGGTCTGCTATGAAATCATAATAAATTTATACTCCTACATCACAGTTTATCTCATTTACTTTGTACCTGATTTTTTCATGGAAGATCAAGAACCAACTCTTGGCCATTATTCCTGATGGAAACCATTTGAAATGAGCCAGACTAGCGAGAAAAGCAAGGCCCACACGTGAATAAGTGTTGCCAGGTTCTGGATATTTTTTCAGCTCCTTAATTGAGGAAACAATTTTTTTTTTTTTTGCTCTTTGTTTCAAGGGGTGGGTTGGTTTGTTTGCTTGTTTCCTCGGGAGCGGGGAATTTTTGTCAGTTCTCGCCCTTGTTCCAGTTTGCAGGAGCAGGCGTTGGGGCTGTTAGCAAGTGACTTGCCCAGGAATATAAAAGAGCAGTACATCTTTGGAGCTGTTTCGTGGTATTCCCCAGCATACTTGTTTGTTATAATTTGAAAGAAGCTATTGAACTGAAAGGAGGGACAAACAATCTACAGGCGGACAAAGCCGGTGAGAGCTAGGAGCGGCCAAATTTCCATGAAACGCTCTTGTTTCAATTCATATTTAAATGGGCTCCTAAGCAGCTGGACAACCTCTCTGTGGCCGGCCACAGCTGATAGTTTTAGCCAACGAGAAATCACATGCAATTTGTCGAGAGCAGATGAAAGGTGTGTGTTTTAGTCCTTTTAATGTAAGTGAATAAACACTAAACTAACACAGTATGTCAAGATGTTGGGCAGAGTTGAAGCGCAATAGAGCAGATTCTCAGTCCTGTGAATTGGCATAATTTTCTTTGAAGTCATTCAGATTATGCTGATTTACAACAGCCAAAGATCAAGCCAAATACGGTTGTTTCTGTAACTAATTTTGATGCCCTTCTGTTTAATGATTCTTTGAGGGAAATTATTATTTCTTACAAATGTGTCTAGGCAGCAATGACTCTGTCATCTAATAATTTAATTTTTGAAGGGCCAAATCCTGCAGCCCTTATTAATTTAGAACTCATGTGGTAGACATCTGGAAAAAGAGAACGCCTGGGTCAAAACTGCCTTTTGCATATCCTGTCTTGATCTCAGGCTGCCTCGGTCTTTGGCAGATCCTCGTTGCAAGGGGAAGTATCCCAAATTCTCCCTAACTTGCATCTCTCCAACTGAGCCACTGTGGACCACGAGGGTGCTTTTGCAGCCCCCTCTCCCCACTGCCTGCTCTACTCAAGGTGCCGGAGGTGATGTGCGGGCTCTACACCTCCTCAATACCCCTTTATCCTGGGTTTTTCTCTTCCAGAGGCTGTGCTGACAGCTTTGAGGTCATTTTGTCTAGAACCACCTGGGCCAGAGCATCCCTTACGCAGAGAGAAACAGCTTTTCCAGGCTCCAGAAGATTTTCGATAGTGCAGATAAGTGTTGGCTATAATTTATCAAGTGGTGTTTCTACAGCTTTACTGTGACTTATTGTTCTTGTTTGCTTTGAATACGGCTCGATGTGCTAGGTGCTTCACAGGCATAACTTCATTATTCTTTCTCCCTGAGTCTCTGCACAGTAGCCACATTTGTAAAGAAGAGTGTCAGAAATTACTAAGAACTTTAAAAAATAAACTCTTACAGGAGTTGGGTCAGATAAAATTGCAGCTTTGTTGGATGACATTCTTTACCCTCTTTCATGGCTATTTTGTTTTAATCGCGTGTGCGCTATTTGCTATAGAGAGCAAGCAGGGCTTGGTTGATTTTTCTTCCCCCTAACTAGATCTCTCTTAAACTTTCTCTTCCCCACTTGAGTTTCTTTTTTGTGTCACATTCGCAGAAGTGTTTGCATTTATTGGGCAGCAGGGACTTCCCTCTGCTTTTTGCTCCGGCTGGAGAATGGGAGCGGTGTCAGTGACGGTCGGAGGAGCAGCCGGATGCTGATGGTTCCCACGGCACTAGAAATATTAAAAGAAGAATCAAGAGCTGGAAACACTTCCCTAGCAGTAGTTTTACACCTCGATATGAGGGCCACAACCAAAGCAGAATCATTATGGCTTTACATTGACATCGTGGAAGGCAGGACAAGGCATTTCCAGCTCTGTTCCTGCGCCCTCTGCAGCCACCACCCATTCAAAGCTCTGGGGTAAAGAAGGAAAGTGCATGCTGTTGGACCTTACAAATGACTGAGAAACATGTTTTCTCTGTACCTGGGATAAATCAGATGGATAAATCAGCCCATTTCATTGTCTAGGATGCTTAAGTGCTTATACACAACTTCTGTATTCAGTGTTTTCCCTGAAAAAGCCGTGAGGTAAACTCTTAATTACCAGCCCGCAGACTATTTTTGTGTCTGATAATCAGACACACACTTTAAATCTTTTCCTTTTCTATTGACAAGCTTTATTTTCTCTACTCCCCTTCCACTAATTACGATACTAATAAACTTAAGAGTTCTACAAGCAATGAATGAGAAAATAAAATTCCCTCTCTTAATTTTGAGGTTTAGCTGTCACAGCTGTAAATCTGTGCTGAGCGCAGAAGTCTGAAGTAACTAGTCTTCAATTTATTGCTTGAAGATAAAACTCGATAAATGAGCCATTACCTTCCGCTTACACACAAATGTGTTTACGTAACTGAGTGGATGCAGTGCTGATGCTCCTTGGCTGGCAATCAGGAAATGCTCAGTTCTTGTTGGATCGCTACCCCAAATTCCTTGCTTCAGGAATTAGAGCTTTGAGGGAAATCTGAGTAGCTGTTTCATGCGCTAAGGGATATTTCTGCAGGAGGAGCACAACAAGGCTAGCAGCTACTCCCGGACGTGGTGGCTGCGCACAGTGGGTAGAATGGGAAAAAAAAGGGAAAACTCAGCTTGTGCGTCAGGAAGCAGAACTGGGCTCCTCCAGCAACAGTGGTCAAACAGACCCTGGTGCCTTCATTCCCTTTGTGTTGCAAATACTCTATCCTGATTTACTTTGGAGAGCACCTGAAGTGGCAAGTAGTCTCTCTGCTAACTTCTGATGAGGTAAAAACTCAGTACTTGAAGTTAATTTTTATTAATAACTGGTTTTCTGGCCAGGAAAATATCTGCAGAGGGAAATAAAAAAGTAAATCAACCCAGACTAGAAGAGAAGGAAAAAAAAATTACAGAAGCCCTTGCAAGATGACTACCAGCGTTGCAACACTAATGGTATGAAAGTTATCCTCTCTCGGTACTTTTTTTTGTCTTGGGATATGTGATTTCCCAAGGACAAAATCAGTAAAAGCTACCTTTGACTTCCACAGCTTTCCGGAGTATTCCATGGAGCTGAGCGTTTACAGGGTATGTATACTAAGCTTATCCATTAATTTGGTTTTATACAAGTGAAACCTTCAGTGAGTGTTCTCAGCTTATGAAAATTGGACCAAATTGCTGAATGGAAAATAAAACACTTCATGCACTTTTGTCTTTAATAAATAAAAATCTTTACCTAAGGGAGGAAGAGATTTGGATTTGGGGCAAATAATTAAATAAAATAGAGAACTTACTAAGCAAAGTATTATTTTTTTTTTAATTTAAAAAAAAGACAAATGGAAAACAAATGTCTGAGAAAGGCCATGAGCTTTCTTAGTATTTTATATTCAAATACTTCTTAGTTTTATACTGAAGAAACATCATATTTACTGTCTTTCCCTCATAAGTGGTTTTAAGATGGAAATAACATCACTGAAATCAGCACAACTCATTGTACAGAGCTACAACAGATACTGCACTGACTTCCAGGAGTTGTCCTTAAAAGACGTGTTTGTTTCATTTTGAACATTACCAAAAAGTTGCCCTTAGACTGGGGTTTGTCCAGATCTGTGCTGAGAACAACCATCAACACTACAGGAGTTGGCCAGTGATTGACGCGAGACCACCCAACTACATCACTTCCCCTGTAAAATAATTTGCTGTGGTTTCACTGGTGTCCCTGATGCTGTAAGACAATTCAGACCAGCTGAATACCTGACCTGTGGAGAAACTCTCTGCTAAACTGCTGACCTCAATGAGCTTTTAAAACAGGCAGGCAGCGCTGGCATCTGAATTTTTACATTGGAAAGACTGTGGAGAAGAAGTGATGCAGCATCGAGCACAAAAGCATTTTTGTGCTTTTGTTTTGCTCTATCCTGATGCCAGGTGACCTTGTCCAAACAGGCGACCACAACTCCAAGGAACTGTACTTTTTCTGTAATGGATGTTTGACTTAAATCTTGCAAAGAAACCTTTTGAAGATGCACTAGCGAATTATTCACTTAAAAGCGGGAACACTCCGTCCCAAATCCAACAGGGATAGATAATTTAATAGACGAGTTCACCTAAATGATACTACTGCGTTGTTTATCTTCCTAGCCATCAGGTCAAGAGCTGTTGTGCATAACTTTCTTAACCTTAACCTCATCTGTTCATCTCTCGGGACTTCAGACTGGCGCAAGGGATAAAGGAAAATCAATGCCGAGTTTGGTCCTGGTAAATGTTTATGTCTGTATGCAAAGGAAGAAGGGGGGAGAACTTGAAACTATCCCTTCCCAATGAAAGCTTTTAATTAAATTAGGTCTTAGAAATGTGGAGTGTGATCTTTGCTGTGTTTTGATTTCGCTGAGGGTTGTGACTAGACTTGCCAAAACCAACTGCGAAGTCTTACATTTGTAAACTTCGCACACAACATCTGTGAATTTGATACATCCCAAAGAAAGAGCCCGGGTGCTGCTGTTTACATTCCTAAAGTCTTTACAAACAGGGAGAACAATATCTGCTCTTTACAGATTACTGTGGTCAGGTTCCTGTGTACAGCACGGGTGACCTTTCCAAGTTGAGCAATCTATATATACTCAACCCTGAGTGCTGTAAAAAGCTCAGGTGTATCAGCTTACCGTGAGTTAATATGAGATACAAGAAGAATGATTTTTACAGTATCCAGCTGCCGAATAGCAAATGATTGAATTTTCCACTATAAAAGAGGACCTTTCTCTTATGTAAATATATAGAGCCTTCATACTGCTGGGAAACTGTAGGTTGTACACAATCCTTAAGCTTATGCCATCTCCTCTCCGGCGCCTCTTCATCCGTGGTTAGCCTGCTCTCTGTGTCGGTTTCCCTACCAAAGGCATCTTTATATTAGTGAAGGGAGCTGTGGCAGGTGTAGCACCTCCTGCTCCGTGCTCCCCCCTGCCCGGGTGATAATTTGAGACAAAGCAAAGCACAGTCAGCCAGCCCTTTTGCGCTCCGTAGGACTTGGTGATGTGGCACCTGTGGCACATGTCCACAGAGCCAGAAAGTGCTTTTATTCAGCTCTAAACCTTTGCCCAGGTGTGCAAAGAATCAGGCTGTGCCACAGGTACAGCCCAGCCGCGCTTCCCTGCTGCTCCTGCCCCCAGTGCCTGTCTGGTGGCCCAGAGGCTTGCAGCCTCTGTCAGGGAGGGCGTTGTACCTTCCTAAACAAAAAGCCTTGAGCTTGCTTTAATTTAGATGCTTTAAACACATAAAGGCAGCACCTATCGGATGCAATGATGGTCTTCGGTGGTTATCTGTTTTGCTAGAGCTTTTGGGAGATACAGGCGAAGTGGTGGATGAAAACAGCTGGCTGAAAAAGGTCTTTTAGCTCAATGCTACAGCCTTGGACAGAGAAGGATGGGACCAATAAGTCAAACATTCTATGGGCATTTTCCAGCCAGGGCTGGCAGTGAGAAGCAGCTACGAGAAGATAGGATGGGTGGCCTTATGACCCAGTGGCCAAAGAGGCAAGGACAGTGAGCTAAACTCATCAGTGCAATGGGTAAGGTCCTCCAAAAGGAAATCTGCTGCCTTCCACTCCCCTGTAGCTGGGAGGCTAATGGGAAAAGGCTTTGCCCTGATGAGGCATGAGGTCTGACCTACTCCAGAGCAAGCTCCTAGGAAGAAAGAGGAGGCATGAAAGGAGATGTATACGGTCTGTACACAATGAGGTTTCTTTTCTTTGTACAAGATGCTGAGCTGCACTGAGTATCGTGCTGTCATTAAAACCAGTCCTGTAGGTCTAACCAGCTTCAAAGAGGATGGAGGGGAAGGCTGGGCAGATGCACAGGGTGCAGTGCGGCTGCTCGAGAGCGAGGAGGAGCACAGGAGAGAGCTGCTGGTCGTTTGGGGTCCCTGGAGTCCTGTGGTCCTGTTCCAAGAGGTTCCTACTTCTTACATTTGGAAATAGGAATCACATTCACTTGTTTTCAGGCTAACACAGGTTCTTCCCAAAGACAGTTTGCTTCCAGCGTAGCTTTTCGACTGCAAAGGCTCAGTGGGAGACCCTTCGTGCAAATAAGAATCAAATCTTCATTTCCTCAGACCACAGTGTAATGGGCTTTTTCCTCTGTTCTTACGAGACACCTGAAAAAGAGGGAGTTTGCTGTGTAAGCTTAATTTCAGTGTATTGATGGATCATCTGGAAATAGAAGTCTGAACAAAGGCAAGGTTGGGAAAGTTCATGGGCGCATCTTAACTTTGCAGCTAGGCTCAGGCTTTATTTGCTGATAAAAGAAATACGGAAACAAACATAGAAAACGTGTAATCCAGATTCTACTGTAGTATTCATATATGCAGCTATAACAGAAAAAAGAATAATTAGTGTCTCAGGCTGTCAGCGAGTGCTGTTCTGCTTCTTAAAACCTGAGTGTTACTGGTTAGGGGGAGCGAGATAATGATAGAAACATCCTGTGAGATTGTAACCCAAGTGTTTTGGTGGTTGAACTTGAGGAAAGGGCACATATTATCAGCTGTATTCTGTTCTCAGTTCACTACAGGAGACTGTGAGAGAAATGGTCTAAAAACAGGCAATCAATAATTTGTATAGTGAACACAGTGTGCTGTTAAGTGGTCTAATCTTTAGATCTCTTCAAACATAAGGTGATACAGAAGAGGAATGACTATCAAGGAGAAAGCAACCTGAGGTGTAATTCATAAGAACAAAGACTGAAAGGGAAGTTGTAGTACATTATTTTTGCATTAGAAAACCTGACAGGTCACAGAGCTTGGCTGGTCACTCTCAAAGAGTTTGCTACAATAAAAGCTTGTGTAGAAACGTAATTGATTCAGCCACAAAACCACTAATGTCTTCTGTAGGATATTTGTTCTCATGCATCCTCCTGCAAAGTCTTATTTTGCACCCCTGAAACAGAGGTTTCCAGTTATTGAAGATGCTGCTGATTGCCTTTCCTAGATTGCTGAAGTCCCCACATTGGTGGAAAGAGCTGCTTAGGGATATTCTGCTAACAAGTGGCCTCAATGGCCCAAGAAGAGACAGAGTGCATGTTACAATTTGAAAGACCTGCACAACCGTCTCTAGAAGCTCTCTTTAGAGGTCCCAGTATTTGAAAGAGATGCACAATTAAGTAGCTCCTGCATCAGTGTTTTTGCAAGAGTACAAAGAAATAAAATTCCTTGGTATTATACAGAAAACAAGGTAAGAGACACTGGTTTAGTTTTGAAGGTTGAACTGGGCTTTACCATTCTGACTTAATTAATCTGTTAAGTAATTTCACAGAGTCATGGACTCACCAAGAACCATCATGCCAGAAAGGACTATTGTAATAATTTAAGGAGATCCATGTAATATGAACCATAAGATTTCCCAGAATTGTTGAATTTGTTTGAATTGAATTTGAATTTAATTTAATTAAGTTGATCTTTTAGGGGAAAAACCTAATCTCGGTTTCAAACCAATGGGTTCACTCATGTGAGGGAATAGTCCGGGGAAGGATTTTTCTCCAGTAAAGGACTAAGTAACTTGAATAACAATGATATCGCCTTTGTCTCCTTGTACAATCTAAGTGGTGATTAGGTCTGAACTTGACTTTTAAGGCAATAATACATTTCCAGGGGTGACTCGCTAAGTGAGAAGAGAGTTTTCAGTACTGCGGATCTGAGTAGATTAGCAGACTGTCTATAAACTGAGAGAAGAAAATAAGAAGGGAAAGAGGAAAAAGCCAAGGAGAGAGTAAAAGTTGGAATTGGAAAAACAATTCCAGTTCCAGATGAAACATTTCATTACATATGATGGGTTTAAAAGCAGTTTGTCCGATGACTTTTTATTTAACAAGCATTGTGTGAAACATGGCATTGTTCCTTACAGGAAATAAAGAACAAGAAATCTACTTATTTCTTGCATACTTGTATTGAAAGTGGTATGAAGTTGTAATGTGGAAGTAATAGCTCCGAAGCACAGCAACCTTGTGGTATTTCCTTTTGGAGCTGCACAGAATTATCTAAAAATGAGAATGTTTGGACTGGAAGGATGTTGCTGACTCCTGGAAGTTGAGCCCGCTTTTTTTTTTTTTAATGCAAGTTTTTATTAAATATCTTTAGTGTACAGACATAATTCAAACCTTTTCACAAAGGGAGATGTTAAGAGCCCTCTGGGGAGAACTTGGGCAAAAACCTGAAAGTGCTGAGTATCTGCTACCACATCTGAATTCACGCTTCTCAGTTTCTGTCCTTTTCTCCAGAAGCTTTATGCTTGATCCTTCTCATTGTCATACTCCATTGCTAACTCAGCTGGACTGGATGCTGAAAACAAAACCCTGAAAGACCTGTAGACTAGTGGAGGCGGCCTTGAGCAAACAGACACGAGTCTGTCCCAGGCTTTGGCACGCGGGGGTTGAAGGTGGCCAATGCCACGAGCTGAGCGGTACCCGGAGATGCCTCACATCCCAAATCGTGATTTGAGCTGCTAGGCGTTGGTATGCTGTCACACGTGGGGAAGTGCTTTATTGCCAGGTTTAAGGAATATATCGCCTAACATGATGGTTTTGCTGAAATTCCTTATTTGAGTTTTGTTGAATTAAAACTTCCTTTCTCTTTGAGTAATTCTCCCTTTCGCACGTGGGCTTGGTCTCTGCCTGCTCCCGAGATGCTCTTTCAGGCTGTAGATCAGGGAAGGAACATTGTGTGAGTAGAGGCAAGGAAGCGATGGGCATTTTCACTTACTTTTTTCTCCCTTATTCTTTTCCTCCTACTGAAGTCCAGCTCATTTTAGATTATAATTTTTGTTTTCCTTTCTCAATCGCTGGCAAGATTTTTGTACAGTTTCTCTCTATTTCTGGTCGGTCCAAAGTTTGATCTCCTGTACTGCAGCGCTGTGCTTTACCGGTGATGACTGCATAGCACCGTGCGTTTGGAAAAGCAGAGCGTGCTGAAGGGTGAGCACGCTCACAGCTGCCAGGGGCTGACAACTGAAAGGCACAAGTGGGGACAAAGCAGAGCAGACGGAGTGATGTGGGAACATTAACACTTGTGAAGTACCCTCTTCCTCCCTCCCCTCTTTTTGAAGGAGGGAAAGGAGCTGGGACTTTATCCAAAAAAGCACTTAAGCATGTGCTTGACCTTAAAACATGTGAAAAGACTCTACTATCTTTGTCCATTCCTACGGTTTTCTGTTACCTGGTTGTGCATTTAATGGAATAAACGTTTGTCTCTGTGATCCTGCAGTAAAGGAAGATAAGATGATCCATATTTTTTACTCCCTGAAAATATTAAAATCTCTTTTGTTATATTACAGCTGTGCAAACAGGTTTCCAGAAAACTTAACACGGTGCGTTTACCGTTGGGTAGGTTGCACCACCCCTTGATTAACAGGGAAAAGTTACCACGTGGAAAAAGTATAGAGGGATTGTTTTGATCCGATCGTGCACAGGATTGAGAAAGGAAAATGATTAAACGTAAAGCTTGGCAGCAATTGTCGAGAACAAGAATGAAAATAGTTTAAGAGAACAGTGCAGGCAATAACTCACTTGGGGGGTCGGCAGAGGACCAGAAGAAGTGGCCAGACTGACATTGCTTGGTTTTATTAACTCATCCATAATTAGCCCATAGCTTAGATACAATTTAGCTTGTGCCATATGGGCTAATATAGTGCTGAAAGTTACCCCCCATGCAGGTGACAGTCTGTCACGCTGAAGGAAGATTAGCATAAAACAAACAATGCACTCTTAATGATAGTAGCACCATTTGCAACGCCATAGTTAAGGATGTATAAGCGCTTCCATTAAACTCAATCTTCAAGATTTTATTAAGTACATATAAAAGACATGTGCACATGCACACCCCTGATAGCCCAGTGAATCCTTTCTTCAGTTCTCAGGCAAACTCGTGGGGTATTTGCGGGTTTTTTTTTAGCTATTTAATTATTTTTTTTTAATAGTAACAATGCCTGATGTAGGTATTTACTTGCAACTCTGCTGGTCTTCCTTGGAGCAGTGTGTGGAATGAGTTGTTCTGGGTAAAATGTATTGGGCAAATACATCCTGGTGGTGCCGGCCTTGATAAGTGTACAACATAGTGGCTCTTAAGCTCAAAAAATTGTGAGAAAGTCACACTGTATGCGCCCATCAACTTGATTAGAACTTTTTATAGTATATATGAACCTAAGCAAATAGCGATGGTGTAACTGTGTGGGCAGTAGATGTTCTGAGAGTATAATTTATACTGGGAAGAAAGTAAGCCACTGTCTTTATTGATTCCTCTTTATTGAATAGGAATTGCGCCATTAAAACGGTACCCATGTGTTGTTGATACGTCCTGCATTTATGTTAATTTGGCTACATATTGCCAATATTTTCATTTTAAAATCAAGAAGGAAATGTTGTGCCAGAGCCTCTTCCAAATTGTGCTGAGCTCTTGACACAAAGCAGCAGAAGCCATTAGCATTCTCAGTTAAGGCTGAGCAGTCATGCTGTTGAACCATTTCTTCTCTTCCCCCCAACATATTTGCTTTCCTGTGTTTTCCAGATAAAAAGGAAGCTCCCCCTCCAATAAGTTTTCCAGACTTTTCTTTTGAAAGGCAGCCTAACCATTTTAAATATTTTAAATGAAGTGAGTTTTGTTATGCAGACAGGAGCTAATTTTTTTTCTTTTCTCTAGCTCTCATCGGCTATTTATGTGACTCTATGGTTTTCAAATGGCATAATGCTAGAGGATGCCAAATGTCCTGCCATTTAATAACCAGTAGCATACAGAGCTCTTTTCAAAATGCCACCACTCTGAGCATCTGTTGTTATTAAGTAAGATGATCAAATTTTGTACAGGACTTCAATTTTGCTTTTCACATCACTTACAGAGCAAGAATAATATGCAGTCTGTGTATAAAACTAATGTGTTGGGATCATTGAGCCAATTGCTGGGTTTTGTGTTCTGCTTTATTGCAGATTGTAAAATAAACTTTGGCCTTTTTTTAATAAATGTTATAAAAATGCTCTGTGAATCAGGAGAGTGTCAGCAATTAAAGCCATTTAACATCATAATAATTAAAAATGCAATACTCCAGTGTAGTCAGCACTGGTTCACATAAAAAGCCACATTGTTGGTCCTTAATAATTACATTATTTGACAGACATGTTAAAGAAGAGGAAAAGGTGCCCATTGTTAGTATCAGATGAGCAACTAATTCTTATTGTTTCTGGAAATTGCTCTAAAATCCTTTACTATTGCTGTCTTTCAGCTAACAGATGTGCAGGAATGTCCTCGGCTCACCATTGCTTTTCTCTCCAGCAGAATATGACTGACGACACAACAACACAAGGGAACAGCTGGGTCGAAACACATAATATTTTCCTGGTAGAGAAAGAAGCTGATTAGGCTGTGGACTACCTAATTGGGTAAGATGCCCCTCATTTTCCAACTATAAAATTCAGATAGTGTATAGCAGAAAAGAGAGGATGGGTGGGTAAGAGCCGTATGTTTGTCTCGCAGCACAACTGGACCTTTAAAATGAGCGATGCTTTTGCAGCTGTGGTTTGGGACTCTGCCCGAGCTCAATGTCGTGGAGGGCCAGATTTTTGAGGGGACTGAACTCAGACGTAATAGCATTTAAATTACTCCTCTGCATCTCGGTCCATTCTCTTTGCTCTTCCTAAGTTCATAGAGGCAAAAAGGTAGATTTCCCCATGGTGTTTATTTTTTTCAGGAGGGAGAATAAAAAAAAAAAAAGCACAAGAAAAAGAAAAAGCACAAATTTTCTAGATTTAGGTTCTTTTTTTCCTTGAATATCAGAGGTGTGGGATTCTTCCCTGGTTTCCTTGCCTGTTGTATCTTGCTGCAGAAAGGCAGTGCTGTAAAAGCAGTATCGTCTTCTGTCTTGAGAAGAGATGGAAAAGTTTTGGTTGCAGGCCTGTGGCAAGGGCAGAGCTGGCATCCTCACTCATGGAGGGGGCGTGGTTCAGAGAGGTTTTGGAGGAGCCTCCTCAGGTCTGTCTCTGAAAATCCTAGAAAATAGGGAGTGAAAGTTGACTTAAAAAATCCTGATGAGACAATTTACTTTCTATGTCTTCCTGGAGAGTCCAAGAACTTTCTCTGTTCTCATGTCTGTCTGCGGAAATATTCCCAGACTGTGGCACACCAATTTTTTCCCTCTACTCCAATTTCTTTATCAGCGTTCAAGCCTGTTGAGGTTGAGTTTTTAAAATTTATTTTTCTAAAGTCTAGCTTTGAGTGTATGAGTGTCCCACCTCTCAGCCAGCCATGCTGCCAGCAGGCTCTACGTGTGAGCTGCGCAAGCAGATGAGAACATGGTCACGAGAAAGATGCTGCCAGTCCAGCGCACATCGTACCTTCACTCACAGGGTCACTTGTGCAGCCGGGCAACTGAACAGAAAATGAATTTTCTTTGGAAAATGAATTTTGGTTTACGTTCATAGATGTTCAAGCAAGTGAAGAACTTCCCTAACCAGAACAGGGCATGAAAGCTGCTTTGTTATACTCGGTGTATTAATTGGGGCTGAGAGGCAGCAAGACACAGCCCTACTCATGGAGGTTGGGAGAGGAGCTTTGCACACTTCAAATCAGATCTTACAAGGCCCCGTACCAAGTATCAACAAGACTGGAAATCATTCCAGGGTAGGATAAAGCCAGTTGGCATGAAAATCTCATTTCTCTGTTTTCTCTTTCCTTCACCTTGTGCATTCTGAATTGATTTTAACAGCCTGTTGCTGTTCTCCAAGGAAGCTAATGATTTGGCATCATAGGTTTAATGTTGGGATACAGAAATAATAAATATTTGTGAAATTCATGATACTTAAGTTAAACCATGTCAAAACAGTTCTGGAGGTAAACAAATCAAAATGTTCCACAGAACATGGCGAGAAGGTGTGTTTCTGCAGGGGTGCCTACACACTTTGCAGATGTTATCTACAATACCTTTGGCAGATGCTTGTTCTTCCCAGGGTCTTGGTCTTGAGTGATGGGAAAGTAAAATCAGGAGGACCACATCCAGTGATCCACATCCAGCGATCCACATCCAGCACATCCAGTGACAAGCGGGTACCTGAGGGAAAGGAGCAGTGGCCCATCCCAGAGACCAGTTGCAAGCATTTTGGAAGCAGTGAAACCATCTGAAAGACCTGAGCCCCTCTGGAAACCTTTCTACCTCAGACGTAATTCATATGTGTGCAATTATTTTAGTTCAAATATTAGCCTTAGGTTTCAAACAGGTTATAATTTTGTAAGGAAATAGCCGTAATTGCATGACAGAAAGGGATTTGATTTGCAGCACTGGAAAACAGCCTGCTTCTCGAGCACCAGAAGAGTCTTTAGGTGAAAGTATAAAAGCAGCACATTATCCTCTGATTAACCTGAATCAAATAATGGAAATAGAATTCCATCCGCCATAGAAATCATAAATAATAAATACATTATTAAATCAATAAACTGAGTATAACAATGAATTTTAAATCTTATGTTGTGATTAGAGCCAGCTCTTTCTTTGGGACATATTAAACTATATTCACAGCACATTCCACTTGGGTTTTTTAATAGGTGATCTGTTTCTTTTTCAGGAAGTTCATATGAAGTTTCTGAACCTCCACTCCGCCCCTTGGGGAGAAGCAGCCCGGAAATAAGGTGAAAGTGTTCTGAAAGAAATGAGGAAATCTCAAAAGGAAAAAATAAAAAAAAAATAGCACATTATAGAAATACTGTTAAATAAAATATAACCAAAGAGCAGCATTGGAAGCACGTTTAACCCACTGTACACCAGTTGCCCCATACTGCTAGCCAGCTGAGCGCTGAGTGAAGAGTATCGAGTAGTATTGCTCTACGTATTAGTGACATTAAATGCGATACAAATGTTAACAGATTAAAATAGAAAAAAACATGGTGTACCAAGGGCAAATGCATGAAATCAGTGCTAGCTGAGTCCTTCATGAGAGTTGATCCTGTATAAGGAATAAGGGTAGTGCTTCAATAAGAAAAATAACACAAATACTTAAAAACTTAGGTTTTGGAAAGCAGTTGCAGCTCAAGAGGCGCTGTTGAATGATTCTGAATTTCTGTGACTGATGCAATCGTCAGAACTTCCCTTGGTCTATAGAGATGCTGATCTCCTCCCTCTGGTGCCCAGTGATAGAACCCAAAGGAATGGCATGGAGCTGCCCCAGGGCAGGGTTAGGGTGGAGATCAGGAGAAGGTTCTTCCCCCAGAGGGTGGTGGGGCCCTGGCACAGGCTCCCCAGAGCAGTGGTCACCGCCCCGAGCTGGGCTGAGTTCAAGCAGCGTCTGGCCAAAGCTCTCAGTCATCTGCTGTGGTTGGGCTGGTCCTGTGTGGAGCTGGGAGTTGGACTGATGGGCCTTAGGGGTCCCTTTCAACTGGGGATATTCCGTGATTCTGTGAAACCTGAAAGAGATCAATATTTTACTGTTACAGATACAGTAATTTACCTACTGCTTTAAAACACCTGTAGGATCAAACCCAGAGGTACTTAGGAGATCCAGTCTTAAGAGGCTAAACTGGACCTTGCACCTTTTGAGTTTCTTCAAAGGGTGTTTTACAAAATTGGAGTTCTTTGTCTCAGCTCTGGAAAACAACACTTCATCCCCAGCCCATGACCTCAGCCTTGAAACGTGGTGGGTCATCGAGGAGGTGAGGAGGTGTGGTAAAGCTGAAGGACCAGACGAGGAATGTGGCAAGAAACTTCAAGCAGGAAATAAAAAATCCCAGTCCCTTACTTTAATATTGCCCTGCCCTGGCTTGGCTCCATCACTTGGGTGTCCTCCTGCTGAACCTTGCAACAGGGAGATCTCAGCATCCTCCAGCCCCTTATGCCTTTTGGCAGTGTGCACAGAATTTCTGAGTGTTCATTTTCACCATGAATATCTGTACCACCTAGATCGGGTTTTTGTCCATTGTCAAGATTTGTGAATGATTTATTTGCTCAGTTTTTGCAACAAGACTGAAATCTCTGTAGTTTCTCTAGGTGTTACTTCTAAATCTCCTACAGACTGTCTTGGTCAGCTCAAAACCTACAGCCCTTGGCATTTCTGCCATGGCTGGGTATCCATTTACTCTTACTGCAGAGCAGTTGGGTTTTTTTAATGCAATGTTTTTGACAGAGAGCTACAGAAATATTTTAAAATTGTAAGTACACTTGTGCATCAGGGTTTCTGCCATGCTTTTCTTGCACAGGAGCTGTAGAAGGAGTAAGACGTGCCTTCATCAGCTAGGTTCATCATGGGGATGGATCTTCTAGGTTTACAAAGGGATTTTTGCTGCTTTTTGAGCATCCTTTGCCTGCAAGCACCTTCCTCTAAGCCCATTCTGTAACCAGGACAGCCCTCCCTCAGCACTGGTTTCTGCCATTTCTTCAACACTAGGCAACAACCGTCCGGCCTAACTGTCCTGTTCTCCCACAGTCCGTACAGCAGCTTCGCCCAACCTGTAGCTTTGAAAGTACTGACAGTCTGACCAAATTTAGAGGACATGAGAAATCTTGACATTCAACTTGACAATATTTCTGTTGCTGAGCCTGTGCTCCCATAACTTCTTTTTTTAATGCAAATCAGAAGATGATTAGCTGTTTTCGCTCTTCATCGTGTTTATTTTCTCCTTGTTCTTTGGGATGTTTTTCACGCCTCGTCTTGGCTGAATTCTCTCCCATTTTTCTCCCTTCCTGTGTGTTTCTGCTCTTACTCTGTTCTCTGCCCTTTGTTCTCAGTTGCTGTTTTTCCCTCTTTTTTCTTTTGTGCCTCTCTTGCATATTTTCTGGTGCTCTATCATCTCTGTTCTTTGTCTTTTCTTTTCTTTGTCTTTTCATTTTGCCTATCTTTGTTCTGTGTCCTCTTTGGTGTGTCCCTGTTCTTTGTCTTCTCTTTTTCCTTGTTCTTTCTTTTCCTCTGTCTGTCTCTTTTTATGATTCCCTTTTATCTTCGTTGTGTTCTGAGTAGGTTTGTCTTGATCTTTGTCTTTGCAGAAGACGTGCTCAAATGAAGACAAAACACGCCATTCAAAAAGAAATTGCTTATTAATTATAACATGGACACACTGTCGAAACCCAAGCCTCCCACAAAGCCGGCAAACCCAATCACAGGTATTTGCAGGCCAGCACGTTTTTTTTCTGGGCATCTGAGCTCCACGTAGGGCCCCATGGTTGAGCACCCAGCACTTAAACCACGTCCTATTCTACTCCCCGCTGGCTGGCTGTCAGTCGATAAATCCATCCTAGCCTTTATCGCTGACCCATTGATACTTGGGTGCAAAAATAACCAAAGACTTGTATCTGGTTATGCAGCAGCTATGAGCAAAAATGTGTATTTTGGTCTCTGGTATGGAATCCACACGATCTTCATGTCCCAAGCATGCCCCTTCCTGCTGTGGTGGGGGGTATAATTTAGTGCAGATGTCTTTGACCTACATCATCAGCTCGAAGTTACCAGTTGCTGCTAGTAGGAATGTTTTAATTTACCAACTAGCTCTGCTGGGAATGGGTATCAGCTACAGCCATGTGAAAGGATTTCTTGGTACACGTGGTGCACAATCATATGTTATTGTTGTTAATTCTTTCATATTTGGAAAACAAAACATCTTAAAAACATGGAAACAGGAAAATCATAGGCAGAGTTATTTTGGTAAAGGAAGTTCTATTTGGTCCCGAAATAAATCTTTCTGTGATCTCTTTGAGCTTTGAAAAGATTAGTATGATTTCAAAGCTTAAGCTCAAAATGAAATAGTTCACAAAGAAAAAGTTTAGCTTTTTGTTCATTTTCCCACCCATTTCTTCCCTCTAATAATTCAGTGAAATCTCTCTGCATGCATGGTATTTGATTAACCCTCATTAAAGTCTTGGCTGAGAAACACATCCCAGATATTGGAGTTTGCCCTGTTGCTGCTCTTCACCTTTAGTTTTCCTTTCTTTTTGTCTGCCGGAGTGTCGTGAGAGCTGCGTCGAGTTGTCAAGCCACGAAATGGATGAGTTGGGGGCACCTTCTCAGGGTAGAGGGGCTGGGTGCTCCCGGGGACCCCATTGCAGCCCACGCAAGGTCACCACATCCCGGGGGCTTGGGGGACCCTGCCTGCACCGTCTGCCCCCACCGGCCTTTCCAGGCTGCTTTGCTCTCCCTGTTAAATTGTCGCTTTCTTGGCCAGGCTGTAGTATATAAATAGAAATCTCATATCTTCTACCTGCTGTGCTTTGGGGAAGCCCCAGAACACCCAGCACATCGCCTATCTCTGCAAACCGGCTGTAGGACCCGGCCACAATATTGCAGCAAATAACCTGGGTCTTATGTGAATTGCCCTGAGTCTGGGAAAGGCTGCGGGTTCCCCAGAGGTAGCAAATCGAGCTGAGCCCAGGTTGGGCTCTTCTTGCTGCTTGTGCCTCGTCACCGTCGTTACCAGCATCCCTCGCTGCGGTGGCAGATGCAGAAGCGGGATGGGGTCTCTTCCCTCCTCTTCCCGTAGTGACGTGGGAGCGGCGCTGCCGGCGAGGGGGCTGCCTGGGGAGCGGGCAGGCGCGGGGGTCTCCGCAGGCTGGCCGGTGCCGGCGGTGTGTGCCGGCGCCCGTCGGCTGAAGGGATGTTTCCCTGTTGGACCCCATGCGTGCATTTTTTAGAGAGCTCAGGTGATCTCCCAATCTGCATAAATATACATGAATTACAGGTTTCCTGAGCTAGATATTTTTTGTCTTAATAACATTGATTTAAATTATACTTAAATATTAATAAAGCGATTTAAGACCAGGCCGTTTAGGCCAAACGTACATTAAAATTCCCCTCCTATTTTCCCTCTTTTTAAATCCTCCTCCTTCAGTTTATTCCCTGCGGGAGGGTTTGGGTCCTGAACTCATTGTGCGATCTTCAAACACATAATAAGAATTAATCACCATTAGTCCTCTATTTTAACAGCTGCTTCCTACCCCCCGAACCAGTACAGCTGCAAACTTCCCTCCCTCTGCCGACACCGTAATCCCATTACAGCTACAAACTTCCAGAGGTAAAAAAGCAGATTTAAGCTTATTTTGGAACAAGTCACATTTTTAATTGCTCAGGTCCGTATCGGAAGTGGGCGATGCAGCTCCTGGCCGGTGGGAGCTGAAGGAGCATCGTCCTTCCCGAGCACCAAGCCACCGCTCCGCTCTGTTGCCGGAGGTTGCAAACCCCACCTTGGGCACCATCATTTGCATCAGCCAGAATTTACTTCTCTGTATTCGTAGGAAAACAAGTATGATTTATTTGTCAAGAGGGGGAAGAGATGTGCCTGCTCGTGGAAATTTCCCTTTTTCTTCTCAGCTGTGGGCTTTCCTGTACTTTCTTCATTCTAATATCTGCCCTTAGATTGTAATTATTTTATTTTTTTACTTTTTAGCATTAAGGTTTGAGATAGATAATTATTTTGCTTAATAGTAAATTTCACTGCAACGTGCCCAGAGGGATATGAAATAAAAGGTATTTAAAAATCTACCATGTTAGAAAAGTAAAATAATTTCTGCTAATGAGATTATCAAGGATAATCGGTTTACAAAAGCCCATTATGTGACAGATTCATTGATGTCTTAAAACAGAAAAGGAGAATCCTATTTATTTTTTGAAATGGTGTAGAATAAATTGCTTTTCAGAACGTAAAAAGGCTGTTTTTCGTAT
Organism: Psophia crepitans; assembly: GCA_013399095.1. Lineage (NCBI taxonomy): Eukaryota > Metazoa > Chordata > Aves > Gruiformes > Psophiidae > Psophia > Psophia crepitans. Next base: position 640,802 of record VWZZ01006234.1, on the reverse strand, counting down.
TTTTTTTCAAATGCGATGATTTCTGTAGCCCCACCTGCTGTTCACTTTCAGAAGTATCTGGTAGGAGATTTGGTGAAATGCACGGTTTTCTGTTGAAAATTGGCAATAGCTGGGACCTGACCTGTGGATTTGATTTGGGATGGTAAGGAAGGACTTCATCTCTCTCAGAATTTGTGGAAAGAAGTTGCAGGAGTGCAATGGAAGATCCCACCTCCATTCAGCCGTGACTGGAGGTATGTTTTGTGGAGACATCTCACGTCTGCAGAAAGGAGGAGGAGAAGGAGGGGGAAAAAGAGGAGGAGAAAGAGGAGGAGCAGAGGTCAGAGCTGGTGGGTGCCCTGCTTGGAGTGACCGTGGAGGCCCTACTAACACACCTGCTTCCTTATCTCAGCAAACCCAAATGGCTCCAAGAAGCGAAATTAATTTGTGATCTACATACAATTAAAATACACATTTATACATCTGCAACCTCAAAAATATACTATAAGGGTTTCCATTTTATTTATTGCAGTTGATTGTTTTGACCACATCTTCGAAGCTACCCAGAGTGTGCCTGGTAGGCCTGGTATACCGAGTGTCTTCCAGGACCTTCCTTTTGCTTCCTGATGATGCAGAAGGTGACTCTTCAGTAAGTAACACAAAATTATTTCAGACTTGTATAAATAATATACACGTTCTGTCTCCCTTTGATTGAATGATGAATGGCATTCAGAGTAATTGATTTGCCGACAGGCGCACGTGGCGGAGGCTGGAACAGTTTGTCTTGTCCTTGGATCCCCCAGACTGGTCCTGAACCTCCCATGCTCTGTCTCCCTGTGACAGCGTGGTCCTCCAGCAGCCCCTCCAGCACCGTGTGAACATCAGGTCTTGGCTTGGCCATTGAGGGGAACGATGGGGAAATACAGGCTGAGCCCTCTGAGCATCACATCTGCACCTCCGTTCCCTCTGTCTGTGCCTGCCCCACGCGTAGGGACCCTCACACCCTCCCTCCAAAAAGTGGCTCTTGCACAAGCTCTTCTACTGTGGCTCAATCTGCTGATTTAACGGTTCCCTCTTTTTTTTTCTTCGCTTTAATATTTAGCAGAAAATAATTCTGCAATGAGCTTTATTAAAGCAGCAGGATAGATTAAAAAATGAAATATGTTTAGCAAGATTTGGGGGGAAGGCTGGAGTAATTAATTTTCAGTAATACCTGGCATTTCCAGAACTCCTTTCATCCCAAGATCACCAAACAGTTTACAGACATTAATTAATTAAAGCATTATGATGCCCCAGTGTGGGGCCATTGCCTGCATGTCTGACTCAGACAAACTCCCTCCAATTCCCCGGACAGCCGGGCGGTATCCACTGCTCTGCCTGCACCGGGGCTATTCCTCTGAGCAAACACCGCGCAGCTTTCCTAAGGTTTGCGCTGTGTGGCCCTATGTAAATATTTTCCAGTAAGTTCGATTATTTGTCTTTTATTCTCTATCAGGAAAACCCCAAATATCTCAGTAATAAAATTTCCAGCGTGTGTTTACATGGGGGCAGTTCGGATGATTAGTTTCTGATTCAGCTGCCCATTAAAACGTCTCTGCTCCTGGAAGCTCCCTTTGCAGGCTGGGAGCTGGACATGTATTTTAAGCTTTGATTTTGGGGTGAGTTGAGCATTTTTGACAGGACAGTAAATTGCGTGGGAAAAGAGGAGGTGTTCGGCACGCACCCAAGAGGGGTGCAAATAACGTCACGCTCCTGGAAATCCCCCGTGAAGTATAAGTTCGGTGAAATCTTATGAAAGCTATAGATTATACAAACTTTCTCCACTCCGATGATTTGATTCATGAACGCGTAAATAGATAGATAGATAGATCCATCACGGGAATCCCCGGGGAGCAATGTAATGGTGTTTGTGATTGGAAAAATATTATAAAAGAGCTCACGTATAGCCAATAGTTGGGCAGTTTTGTACCACCAAGATAAATAGAAAAGAAATGACATTTCATGATCGCTTTTTTAAAGGACGTTGGAAGTTACCAAAGCAGGAGAAATGGATGTGCTGTAGTGATGCATCTGCAGTCCCGTGTGGCATCGCTACCAGCTGGGCACCCCTCGGGCCTGGACCCCCTCACCCCAACTGCCCCGGCTCTTTGGGATAACGATGTGGTCCAGCCTTTACCTGGACATTTTGACCCCATCCCTCAGCCACCTTGGCCATGGGGTGAGGGTTTTTGTTTGTCCTAAGGCCTTCCAGTTCGGTTGGGATATTCAGAAGCAGGATCAGTTTTGAAGGATGCATTTATAATGGAACTAAAAAAAAAACCCAAACCCAAACCAACTTTGTTTGTTCGTTTGTTTGTTTGCTGGATTGGCTATTTTCAGATCAACCAAATGAAAACAAATATCAAAAGGGAAAGTCCCTTCCATTACCTGTGGTCAGGCCAGTATCTAGCCGTCAGTGTGCCTGGTTAGGCTGGCCAGCTCCAAGTTTCCCTTTATGCCAACCTCAAACCCTGGTGGAGAAGAAGGGTTGGACTTCGGGCAAGAAGCACGGCCCACAGCGCACGCCGATACGCAGACACGCATTCGAGGAACCGCTTCACAAGCGCCGCCGCGCATCGGTCTCACGAGCCGTTGACACCACCCAGCACCTCAGCCTGTGCATCCGTCAGCCGGGAAACATATAGAAATGTCAGTGTGTGCTGGGAAGGTGACGCACGGCGGAGGAGGCTCTGGTTTTGGGAGGAGGGAGCCAGGAACGCTGCCCTCCTCCCCGCTTGTTTACCCTATGGCAAGTGCATCTTCAGGGAGCGCTGTGACTTCGAGATATGAGAAGAAATTCTTAAGTAAACACAAGTGACATTTGGCATATAAATAAGTTAGGGAATACTCTTGCGCAAGCAGTGCAGGTCAACAGTGATCTTTTATCTCCTGTTTTAAAATGGGCTGCTTTAGAAATGTAAAAGCGCAAAGTATTTGCGGAAGGGGCCGGGGAGGCAGAGGGGCTGCGGCAGGAGCGCGGTGCGGTGCTGGGTGCCGGAGCAGCCTTGGCCGGTCCGGAGCAACCGGCTTCAGGCTCCAGCCCTTCTGGTTCAGGCAAAATCCATGCTGTGTCAGACGGGTTTCTCCACAACTTTTCTTTTTTTTCCTCTTTTTATTTTTTTCTCTTTTTTCCCCTCTTTTTTTTTTTTTTTGTTGTTGCATATGATTAATGTATAACAAGTCCCTTCAGAGAGTAAATACTGATCTGAAATAGCACAGTAAACAAATAACAGGGGAACAGGCGTACAGCGTGTATATACATACGTCTATAAATTGCATTGCATACACACATGCGCACCCGCGTTCTTATTGTGTAGGTTAGCTGAGGGGATTTACCTCCTTTTTAATATTTTTGAAGACTGCTTTATGATCCTGTTGACCTGCTATTAGCAAAAGCTTAGCTTTCAACAAAGGTAATTAAATTATAAAATCACTGCTGCAATCATCAAACTACTCATAAAACAAGAAATGAAAAAAAAAAAAAAATACCCTGAAATAAAAATCTTGCAGGCTTCTCCTCATGTAATATTGCTCCCTGATGTTAATTACATTTAAATGGGAGAGTACTATTTTGGTATCATTCATACGCCTCCAAAAGTACTTTCCAGTTTATCATACCTGTCAACCCCAGTGCATCACAGGCTAATACTTTATTAAGAAAAAAATCATTAGGGAGCTGCTGATCCCATTTAAGTACATTGGGCAGAATGTAAGACTAATTAAAAAGCATATTTTTACATTATTAATTTCTGAGTTTCACACTTAATGAATGTGAAATGACAGGGCTACTATTTTTATATTCAGGCTCTCTGGGCTCTTCAGCCAGGGGAATTAAATTCTGGGGATTTTTTGCAAAGATGCTTCTTGGGAGATTTGTTTTCAAGAACAGCTAAGCTTTTTTAGCTGTGCCTTTTTCTGGGAAATTATACCAAAGCATATTACAGCCACTTAAAAAGAGTAGTTAAATAGATGTTGTGTTGGGTTTTTTTCATCACACTGCTATAAAAGTATTTTAGATGAGGTATAAAATATGGTTTTTAAATGATATTATGATTTGCAAACACTAAAAAATAATTGCGGTGGAGTTGAGAGAGAGCGAAAACATCTAATCTTTATTGTGTAAGACAATGTGATAAAATATTTTACAGCCAAAAGCTCATTTTGCATCTGGAAAATTGTGTAAACTGATGGGGGGAAAAAAATCTCATTAAAACTAAAGGTTATTTTTAATATTCTTCAAACAAAGCAACACATTATAACTGCATTTTTCCTCCCCGTATTTATTAAATTAGACAATTGTTCGAATGCCTGACGTTCTATTTAAATAAAGACATAAAACGACAGAGCCCGTGTGATTAGGCAGGCTAATCGGAATTTACACCAGCTTTTAGCGAGCACCGGGGCGGGAAGGTAGGGCCAGCCCGGGTGGTGTGGGCGAGGGTCCCTTGCAGCAGCACCGTGTTATTAAGCGTTAGGTGTTGCATTACTGAAACCTTTGCCGGGTGCCGGCTGGCACAGCGGTCCCTGCGAGCACGCCGCAGCACAGCACACTTTTATAGGGCTCTGCGAGGAGGAGTGGAGAAAAGCAGGGTGGTGGGTTTGGGTTTTTTTTTTTTTTCCCCTCTCTTGCTCACTCTCTCTTTTTTTTTTTCCTTTCCAAATGTGCTTACAATTACCTCTCTGTATTTTTATTGTCTTTTTACTAACCACAAAACTCACACTGGAGGCAAAGCTTAACGGCTGAGGCTTTCCTCATGTAAATATTAGGAAATTACATTTGTACAAACTGCGCGGCTTTGTAAAGGGGGCTGGAGCGACTCCAACACAAATTAATCAGGATAAAGTTGCTCTATGTTCAACATGACCATAGTTTATTTTCTTAAAGTATTAATTTGTCAACAGCTTTCCTGCCTCGCTGTGACTCATGTGGATGGCATTGAGGGAAGACACAGATGCAATCTTGCCGCTCTACCTTGTGGTTTTAGGAGCCAGCACCAGCTAATCAAAACAGAATTGTGTCCAATTCCTCAATATTTGTTTTCGTACAAAAGTCGAATGACTGAAATATGAATATGAACCTGTGTTTAAATATTGTCTTCCTCCCCCCCCCACAAAAAAAAAAAGCAGCATGCAGCTATTTAAACTGTTTGTTAAACAATTTTTACTTTCAAGTCCTTCCCTCCTCCGCCATCTCCCCCACTCAGCCCCAAAATAAATAAATAAGCTCTGGCAATAGCTTTTCAGCCGATGTCCTTTGCTTTTTTCCCTACTCAGTCATCCCCAGTGCTGAAAGCAATGCTTTCCAGCACGTCTCTTCTCATTCTTCTGCCTTTGCTCGCTGCTTATTATATCACACTATTTTTAATTATATCTTGATTTTCGTAAAATGATCGTTCGTTGTTATGTTTCTGGAACGCAAACGTGAGCGTAATGGGATCTATTTCTCAGAGTTGCCAAAACAAATTAAGGAAAACGTTCGGCTCTTCCTTTGCCAAATGTTTCAGTGCTTTTCCATGAAAGCAAATCTTATTTCTAACTGTATATTAAACCTTAAGTAAATAATGCAGTCTGTCAGAAGCAAATTCTATTGTAAAATCAGTAACTGTTCCCAGGCTTCGCCGGTGATACCTGCACCGGGCTCTGCCCAGGAACAATCGGGGTAACGATAAAATATTGCTAATTTTAATTTGCCTTTTGCAGAAGCGCCTAACTTTTTCCTGCGCGCTGAATGCGCCCCCCCATAAATATGGAGCATCCGTTGTGGCTGTTCCATGGATGCCCAGGTAGGCGAGGAGGCTCTTGAATAACAACAGGCTGGGGAAGGGACCGGCTTGAGGCACTGCGCTCTGTTAATTGTGGGGACCGGGGCTCGCCTGTTCTTTAGCATCTTTTATTAACACACATCCCCAAATAATATTGACACTCTTCTTGTTTTATTAGTACACGTTTACCTTGTTCGTGGTTTTATTATTCAAGAATGCAGTTGTTGCCAAGTATTAATCAATATATTATGTTGCTCAGTTGGGCAAGCTGTATAAAAACATAGTGCCCCTAGGGTTAATACAGTCAAGAACTAGAAAAGTGTTTCAGACATGTACACAACATGTGGTTTACTATTATCATTAAATGAGGTGAACTGGGACTCTATACATATGGATTTTGAATTGCATAAATTTTGATTGATATCATTTGAAGACTGAGACCCTGAAAGGCTAGATTTTGTGAAAGACGATACACAGGCCAGCTATTACCACATACAATAATACCAGGAAAAATATCTGAAATGAGCAAGGCAGCTGGCTTTTAAATAGCTAAAACATAACATCAATACTTATTTTGAATAATGGAAAAAAGAGGTAAAAGATGTTGACCTCTGCCTGACAATAACATGTTCCAAAAGTAGAACTGGTCCCGGGAGAAAACCCCCTGCTCAACAGTAGCGACGAAGAATTTTTTTCCTTCTCTCCCTCTTTCTTTCCTTCTTATTTTCTCTTGTTTTTCTCTTAATTTTCTTTTTTTTTTTTTCTACTTTTTTTTTTTAATTTGTTTTTTTTTTTTCCCCCTCCCTCCCCTCCTTCCCTGGAAAAGGTAAATGGGCTTTTGAACATTAAGGTAGAGAACTGCCACGGGGAAAAAAAAAAATAAACCCCCCAAAACCCCAACCACCAACAAAACCCAAGAATTTTTGCAAATTCAGGAAACACTTGAGAGGTAAAACCAACATCCTGAGACAGGAGACAGGGCCAGCTTTTGACACCGGGCTGGACCTGCGAGGCCGAAGGAAACCTGGAGCCAGGAAGCGGCTGCCGCCGGGGTCAGGCCGCCGGGGACCCTGCGCCTCTGCACCGCAGGCCCCGGCCGGCCTTTTCATGGGAAATTTGCTGAAAAATTGCTGATCTGCATGAAACGTTTGTTGGAGAGGGAGAGGAAGAACCTTCCCTTCGCCTCTTCTGGGTTACCGGTTCGTGCGGGGTTAAGTGGGGAATTCTAACGTACGCGAGGACGCGTGGGGTCTCGCAGCCCTGCATCCATTTTTTCCCCACCACGGAAAATTATCAATACCTCGCTCTACCAGATCCGTTCAATTTGCTCGTATTTGTTAAAACTTTTGAGAGAGCACCGGATGCTTAATGCTTCATTTATGATTTATGCTCCATAAATGTATTAAAACATTAACCATATTTCTGCTATGGCATACTTGAATCCTCCCGGGGAAGAGCCCGAGCGTTTCTCAGGCTGCTGCTCCAGCTTCCCCGAGGAGTGAGATTATTTGTGTTGTGTTACACCTCCAAGTGTTGATTAGGCCTCGGTGTTACCCTGACAGAAGTGTCGTGCGGTGCTTCTCTTTAATGGGGTAATAAGCTATATCAACCACACGAAGGAAATGTTCCTTTTCAAGTCAGAAACGGCACAAAAAAAAAGAAAAAGTTGGTGCGTAAACACGGCAAAGGCTCCGTCCCCTCCGCCCGAGTGGCGGGGCTGAGCTCCGGCAACAGCCTCCGCTAATCGAAAACTGTTGGCCACAGCACTTGGGTGGCTCAGGCAAATTTATAATCCGGGTTTGAACTCTCTAATATATTAAATGGTTACACACCACCCATTGCTGAGCCCGGCTTTTAACCGCCTCGCAGCCTGGCAGCTTCGCAGGCTCCGAAAAGCGGCTGTTAATTGGAAAGCAGGAAGGTTAAAAAATAGACAAACTGGTTTTCTGGCTCGTGTTTGACAGCGTGGGTTGTTTATGGGGGTTGGGGTTTTTTTTAAGTTTTTTTTTTTTCTTCTTTCTCCCCCCCTCC
>VWZZ01006234.1:616789-632858 GCA_013399095.1 Psophia crepitans | reverse complement strand
TTTTTGTGATGGGGTGGAGGATTTCTTAGTGGTTGGGAAGCTTCACATTTTTCAGTAAGCATTATTGGGTAACAATTGGTGCAAACATTATGGAGGGGGAAAGGCACATAAATCAAGAAATAAAAAAATAGTTTCTGCACATTTTCAAAAAACACGTTGTGCTCTCTGAGGTCCTTTTCATTTTAACCAAATCAGGGGGAACTTGTCCTCACAGCGGCAAGGCAGATGGAACAATAAATCACAGGAACCATTGACTGCCTGCAGTGTACTCTCCGCAGCTGTCACTTTTTTGTCTCTTTGGTTTTAGCTGACATGGTTTGAGGTCCACTGTGAACCAATCTGGACTTTTTTTTTACCGTCATATCCATCAAAACGACCAGTAGCCATCAACCTACTGCAGCGATCGATTCGTTTGCTTATTCTCACGCATAAGCCAATACTCAGCTCACTAGGTGAGGCTTGGGAGAAGCACCTCATTTTAGCTTTTTTTTATTTCCCCCTCTTTCTTTCTTTTTTCCTTCCTTTTTTTTTTCCTTTTTTTTTTTTTTTCCCTTTTGCCTCCAGCTACAGCTGTGATTTTCTGAGCAGTCTTGGCTAACGTTATTAAAGTTGCATCATGATAGATATAGAGCGGAGCAGATAACAGCCGCCACGCACAACAACAGCAAAACCACGAACAACCGTGGGGTTTTGCCGTTGTTGTCAGTGTTGCTTTTCAGGTGTAGCGAGACGCTTGCTAAGCTAGGAGTTTCCAACTCATTGCTTATTTTGCAAAGTAAACAAGCAAATGTTATGTGCATAACCTTAGCTGTCTCTGCAAAGGTCAGTGCCTGGCTGCTGATTTCTTTTCCTGCCTTTTGGTGGCACTCTGATGCCAGCGATTACTTCTGGCGTGTTTGGGAAACAAGACGTCCTTTCTTAACAAAAGACTCAATCTACAAAAGGCTGCAAAACAAAAAATTGATTAAATTTGAACCTGAGTATGAAAGTTTACTTGGGTGTATAAAATAGCCCGGTAAGCGCTAAACAGGGGCTCATCCGTATCGCGGGACGAAGGGCAGCGCTCGGCGCAGGCGGGACTGCGCAGGAGGCTGCTGGAACGGGGGGGGGGTCCCTCCGCAATCAAACAATACCTATGGATGTGTGCGGACGTATAGGTGGTATCGTGTAGCGGGTTATGGGGTCCGGGTTTATGGCCTGAAACACTGCAAAGTGGCTTTTGCATTTTATAAAAGCGCATCCTCCGAAGCACCGTCTGTCGCAGATATTAGCAGGGACTCAACTTCAGACCACATTTTGGAGAACAGGGTTGTTTTTTTTATGTCATATAAATAGAAGCGAGGAGATATGTGGGTAATACAGTCGTAGTAATACATACATTTTTTTTAATGTCAAAAATACCTGCTTGCTTTAGAAACCCTCAGTTAGGTCAAGTTAAATTTATTATATATAATTTTTTTTATAGCTGAACTCCATGATTTTGACTTGAGGTGACAGCTGAAAAGCACCAGAAACCCTTGGAATTTCAGATCTATATATTACTATAAAGGAAGAAAATAAAGTTCCGCTAGGAGAAGGTAGGTAATTGCATTTACCAAATATACATAGTTTAAAAAACACAACCCCTGAAACATTTACCTTAAAAAAAAAGTCAAGGCAGCAGAAGTTTTCCTTTGTATCTATCGAACAAACATCCCTGGGATTTGTAATAAAAACCCAGTTATGAGATCCAGGGTCCCTCCAGTTAGCAAGGATCTTTTAGCAGAATATTGAAATATTGCCATGTCGGAGAGAAGTTATTTAAGGACCCTGCAGGAGCTGATGCGAAGGCAGATTCTGCTGAGACTGTTTTCCTCTTTACAAACCTTTGAAGGGTGCGTGTCCTGAACGTATTCCACTTTAGAGAAATGCAACAAATAACGAGCTACAGTCAAAGCCAGCACCGCTTCATGATGAATTTCAAGGCGCGTGACCAATAATCCTTCTACTTGTCTTAAAAATCCTATGGAAGTACTAAACCAGTTCCAACACAACCAAAAGCAAACTGTGGGGCGACAGAAAAAAAAAATCACAAAAAAAGCCATCTGTGTGAGAGCAACCCAAGAATCCTAAGTCCACCCAAGTAGTTATTGCATGTTTTTCTGTACCGCTAATGCATTGCATATTGTTGAAAATATGAATTACAGAATAAATCAGAAGAGAGTGGCGATTGCAGGTCCAATCCTGCTCTTGGCTACAGTGAAACTACCGGCCTGATTCTGTTTGCAGCTATTGGGGTGCACATCAGAATAATTTTTCGATGTAACAGTTACTCCAGACTGGCAACCTGAGCTCTCTAAATTTAATCATTCCCAGAGGAGCGAGGCCGACAGTCGGTGAGGGTCAGACCAGTTTAGGCTGTGGATTTTCACAAACCTTTACGCACTGCTCTTAACTCTGCCACAAATACTCCACAGTACGACACACACGTCTTAAATATACCTTTAAAAATGTCTTGCTCTGGGGATATGCCAAACATCGCTCGCTCCCTTTAGGGGAGACATGAGGAGTTACAAACTATGAGCCCTGTGTCAGAGCTGATGGAGAAAAAATTCCCGTTCGAAGTGAGTCAGAGTTTTGGCTGAAGAAAGAGAGCAGGATAAGAGGGCCCTGCGTTAGAACAATTATGCAGGAATAAGGAATCTCACTGTGATTACCGTGCCAGCAAAATATGTATATATACAATATCAGACAACATTGTACTGCGTGTGAAAAGGCGGCCACTAATTCGGCAGTCCTCTTATTTTCAAATGAATTCCAACGCCAAGCGAAGCGGGCAGCTTTGTTAAAAGGGACGGTCATTAATATGCCTAATGGTGACTTTTCCCCCATTCCTACCAAACGGTCCCTAATATAATTCCACACTAAAAACAGGAAGGACTTCTGCATATTTTCTAATTAGCCTTCCGTGGAAACCTTGCTGCGGTAGATACTGAATAAAAGAAGGAAAGAAAAGAAAAACCAGACTGTGTGAACGTGAAACTTTGTCCGTCACTTGCATACTAAATAGCGCAGGTTTAACGTCCCATACGTTGCAAAAAGACGTGTAGCGCTGCTTCTCCTGCAAAAGGGTGATGCGTACGGTTCCATTTCAGCCCTCAGCTGACCTCCCGGCGATGCCTGGGCTGCTCATGCGCTCAGCGCCCGGCACAGGCGTCTGTCCTGGCAGGATCGAGCCCGCAGGCGCTGCTGAGCGGGGTGTTGCTGCCGCCGCCGCAGTGGCTGTTGTTATTTTCCAAGAGGAAATATTTTGGGTCTGCCCTAACGTTAGTGCAACATATCACCGCAGCTGCATTCCCCGCTGACTGGAGTCTGTTTGATGAGTAATTAGGAGCCCTTCTCTTTAGTTTGTTTGACATATTTTACAAAACATGTAAATCTGTTAAAAAATCGCTTGTTCATTTAAAAGACAGAGTTCCTAAATGAAGCAGGGCATCTGCTAAATGGATATAATTTTAGGATTTTTTTTTTCTATTACAACTTCAAACACAATAGGCTCTCTTTGCCTTAAAAAGGATTTTTTTGTTGTTGTTGTTTCTGTTGAGAAGTAATTATTCTGTTTCTGCATCTGTGTAGCTTCACCCAGAGCTCATATAGAGAAAATCTCTGTAATACTTAGAGATAAACATATCTAGACATACAGATATCCGTGTGTGTACTTAAGTCTGTTTATATTTTACACCCACGCATCAAAACTGGTATCATTAACTACTTACTGGAAAGCAATAAACACAGCCCTCTTTCCTCAGCCCAGATCAAAGGTGAACACTTTTTTTCTGTATTTTCCATTAAGGCACCTTTAGCAAAGAAACCTCCCAGAAAATGTTAAATGAGCCTCGAATAGTCCAGCACCCATTCTGCTCCTTTTGTGAAATGTACTTTGAAGCTCATCTGCTGCTTCAGACTGCATGACTTAAACTGGCGATTTGACTTTCCTAATTACGGCAGCATTGTCTAATTAAAGAGTTAATTTTTTTCTTGATCTGAAACCATTTGGAGTTTGGTTTTTTTTTTTAAATGTAAATATGATTTTCCTCCTTTCAGCTCTGTGCAAAAAGAAGTGACACCTCTCAGCACCCTTAATTTCAGTCAAAGTTGCTACTTGCAGCATTCAAGATTATAAATGTTAGCTGCTATTAATTTATTTAATGTCAGAAAAGAACTCTGGTATATAAAGCAACGCAATCCTACTGCCCCAAAGGTTAAAGTTGCCCCCCAAAAAGCAATGCTCTGAGGCTGCTTGCTCGCTAAGATTAAAATCCTTTTGTACTTTAAGATGTAAGTGCAGGGATGATTTAAAAGCCCCAGACTTTTCTAGTCAGCTCTACTTATTGCTTCAGGCTGAGCATTTTGTTTTTGCCTTTTTTCTTTCTTTTTGTTTTTCCGGTGAACACTCGGTTGCTTATTTTGGGGAAGCATCTCATTTATCTGAGCCTGCTTCTTCCCGAGACTTTTTCCTGCTGGAGAATTACTGCCTGGCACATCAATAGGTTGCAAATTCTATAAGGGCTGTGTTTAACTTGCTGCCGGATTGCCATTGTCGTGAGGGTCCACGTCTTTTAGCTAAACTGCCTTTTTCTCGCGGAATTTCAGATGTCTGTAATTGCAGCTCCTTTCAGCACAGCTTAAGGTATCAATATCAACTCGATTTGAATATCATAAGTGGGAAGTTGCTCTAAGCAAAACAAAAACATGTCAGTTGCCCAGGTGACATTTTGTAGCAAACAAGGAAATCACAACTCCAGGAAGTGTTGTATTTTATGCCAACAACAATATGACAGTTTTCTCTGTAAAGAAAACATGACACTTTTCCAAATATCAGAGGATGCCTCCGCTGCTCAAGGGATTCCTGTACTGTCACTGAAATGGAAGGTCACAGGCTGGTTTCATGATTTCTATAGTTTCAAAATGTTGTGGTGGAGCGTTTGCACGCTAAATGCTGTAGGCTAAGGGAAATCTTTCCCTTCATCTCTGAAAGAAGTGACAGGAAGAAAAAGGTCCTACTTTGACAGCAGTAACCTCTAGGTCTCGAGGTTCTGCCCCAAGCAACTCTGAAGTAAAATTACCTATGTTAATGTGTTGTCCTCGCTGTCATCCAGGCGCACGTGTGCGAGTGTGCGCGTGCGTGCAAAGCAGAGTCCGGGGGTGCGAGCGTGCACTGCCGGGCTTGCAGCCCAGAGGAGGGGTTGGGTTGGACCATGCCGGCCCACGAAATCATCTCAAAAGAGACCCAAAAGCAGCGTGTTTTTCCATGGGTAGCCTGGGCCACGTGGGAGCCGCAGTAAATACTCGTGTCCCGTTTTTACCTGGCCTTGGCTGTAATAAAGACCAAAAAGTTTTCTGCAAACAATTTCTTTTAAGAGGTGGGGTTTCCAGTTCGACTTCAAGAAGGTAGGGACCTACTTGCTATGCTAGTACCCAATTCCTGAGGTTTAAATAAACAGACTTTTGCTTTAAGCCAGGGAAAGTATTAACTTCAAGGCTATGGACAGGATCAAAACACATTTGTTTCCAGCCTTCCTCCTTTTTTATTCTTCCCTCTCCCCCTTAAAAAACACACACCTTAGTCTATAGATTATATACTTCCTGCTGCCCGTTTTATAAGCAATAAGAATTTAATAACTGAGGGCAACTCTATAGTAATATTTATATGGGTCAAGTGGCTTAAAAGTATGCAATAAATGTAAAGTTATGAACCACATTGCCCCTTTTTAAATAATGCAGCTAGCACCAAGATATTATGTTTCATATTCTGGAAAAAGGTGTTTTAGTCTAGGCTTTAGGAGTACACCAGACATGAAAAGTTATACTGATCCCATAATAAAGTCACTGCCTGCTTAATATGGTGTGTTATGTAGAGCTCCAGATCTTAATAGCAGACCACAGCAAGAACGTCCCAGATGATATCAACAAAACCTTAGCTTTCTCATTAGCAATCAGCAAATTCTCCTGGTGTCTGCTAGTTTCAAATAAGGGCAAGTGCCTCTATTCCTAGTGCGAAGCCCAACAGGATAATAGAAATAATGTAGTCTAATCAGCGGCGAACACACGAGATCCCCCCGCCAGAGCAGGCGGCGGTGGGTTTGGTGACTCCCCTTCAGCCGCGTCTAGCAGGCTTGGCGGTCCTGAGGAGCAGGCTGGCTGTGATGGCAAGAGGGGGGCAGAAAAAATCCGCCTCGCCGCCTCGCGTAGCTCCCCGTGCCTTTCCGCTGCCCCCCCTCTCTGAAAGAACAGCCCGTTTTTTTACAGATTAGAGCTTTTTGAGGGTATCTGTATAAAAATAAAAATAAAGGAAGCTTGCAGTTGTCACTTTGACTATATGAAGGAATGCCGCCGGTGGTTTCTCTGTATGTATAAACACCCGTATGCCTGTGCGGGGGGAGGGGGCAGCACAGTTTGGTTTGATTTCATCTGGTCAAACCATCTACTGTTTTGATAAATCAGATAAAATATTTGTCAACACGGCCCAACTGACCATTCCTTTGTTGGCCGGCACGCTGCTGATGTCTGCACACTGTCTGCGCCTGAGCTGCTACCTGCATTTTATTTTATTTTCTTCTTATTGCTGCCAGATTTAAACATATTTGGTGTTTGGACCAAGCAGCGTACATTTGCGGCGCAGTATTACTAAGTGTGGGGACAATCACTGCTGTTCGCCTTTATGATGAAAGTGTGAAGGACACAAGATCGTGCTGCTCTTGCAGCCTAAATAACCATGGCTATGCTTGGGGAAATGCAGAACGGTTTAAGGTTTTGCACTGATTTTGTAATTGTAAGGGGTTTCCTCCCCCCCTCGCCCCCCTATCTTCCCTTCTGATTTTTGTGTGTTCCTAGAATATCACCGATTTCTATTGAAGAGCAATGTTTTTGCGCTCTAGTTCAGTCCTGATTAAAGACTGCGAATGTGGCTGATGCCATGCGAGGAAATGCAAGTCTAAGCTGCAGCAGGGTAAACAAAAAAAGTGTTTTAAGAGGTGCTTAACTGTGTTTTGTACCCCGATTAAGCCTAAGGTTACTCAGTGTTTATATGTGCATTTGCAGTGCACTGGGAAAATTCAGTGTTTAATGGTTCCTGTGCTGATCTTTTGTTAGTGCAGTGGGCTGCGTTGCCCGAGAGCGGTGATTGCTGGCCAGATTAAAAACCACAGAAACTCTTTTTTATTCTGAGCTTTGTCCAACTTTATCCGTGTTGATGGGAAGCAGGGGTCTGTATATAGTTAAGATTTTAAAAACTGACACCACAAGTCAGTCCCCCAAGCCCTTATTGAGCTGCCAGAGTGAGTAGTGGGATAAGGCAGTGCTATTTTGTACACATGCGGCAAATTGAGAAGAGTTTCCATCTATGAGTCTCATTACAGTTTAGGAGCCAAGCCTGAGGTTCTTGGGTCTGATTTTTTGTTTTAATAAACGTGAGACAGTAGGTGGGCAAGGAGGGTACCCACGAAGGGGAAACAGCACCAAGAAATTGTGTAATAACGAAGGGCAATGAGGCAGTAGCACAAAGCTTCTCGCTTCCAACTTCGCTATTTTGAATTCTGTGGATGACCTTGCAGAATACTTTATTCTCCTAAAATAACAAGCAGGTCAATACCAGTCCTGCTTGTGTGATAAAATGCAGTAATTGCTGACCAGGACATGTCCACACAGGAGCCAGGAGAGCTGATCTGTGGGAGTGAGGAGGTTTTTTCCAACAGGGTCAGGAGATCCTGACCGCTTGGGGTAGTCCATGGTAAGGAAAGACAAAGCATGTCAGGAGGGATGAAAAACTAACTGATGGATGGGGGTAACTTTATGAAAGGGAAACCTGTGTTGGCAAATAAATGCATATTTACTAAAAGAAACCTCTCTTGTTTATGAGAAATAAGAGGTGAAATTGTAGACTACTGAAGCTAAATTACATTACTGTGCTCAAGCGAGAGGGAACAAAGTTGGCTCCACATAATACAGGCACCAGCTACCTGTGCCTACACAGAGGCTAGAAATTTAGGAGAAGGTTTCTGATATCAAAGCAGTGAGGCTGTGGAGCAGCCTCCATATGTGTGTAACGACGTGAAAAACCACTAACGGCTCTTAAAGCGGAGCCTGATGACAGGGGATTAGAGGACGTGTTGTCTGCTACAGAAAGGGCCCGGATGGGAAGACCCAAACAGCCTCATCCAGTCCCGTTTAATGGGAATGCCATAGAAACAGGCAATAGCGAGGCACAAGCTCAGACTATCTAAACTTGCATTTTGGGTGATTTTTATTATTATGGCTTTAATCCATGCAATTTCCAGGGATGGGGATCGCCAGTGCTGAGCCGCTGCAGCTCTGCACTGTTGGAGGGCACCTCGCAAGATGCGCTGCAATAACAGGAGCAGGGTTTCAGCTCCTATTTTGCCAAAGAAAGAGATTTAGGAGTGATTTCAGCAGTGCTGGTGTGCTACAGAAGAATTCAGAGAATGAGGGCTACGGGGTGGGGAAAGGGGAGGATTTACACTGTTCAGGGAGAGTAGATACGCGGGGCCGCTGCCCTGATGTGATGCCGCCTCTCTGTATCTTACTCTATACACAGTAGAAACAGATTAAAATCAGAAGAGAAATGAAAAAGAGGGAGAACAGAGTAGAGAAAGGGGAAAAGGGGAAGTCTGCACTCGTGGTAAGCACACGTGCCTGTAACAGCTGAGTACCCAGCAGTGGTTTCAGCAAATATTACCACCTTTGCAATTTCAAGAAATTTAAAATAAACATCTTGTGGACGTTTGCATATCCATATTTCTGAGTCACCTAGCTGTTTAAGGATAAGGCTAACAACCCTGTTCCTATTGCCTGAACTTTCAAGACACCAGAGCTGCCTTCCTCCAGCCTGGGATACTGCTAAAATGACACTTGTAAGGGCTGGGCCTAGGACACCTCGTTCGCATCGTGGTGTTCATTGCCTCCCGCACGTGGGAACCCCAACCTTGGAGGCTTTAAACCTCCTGCATCTGCGGCTTCTTCAGGAGCCCAACAAGGGATCGTTAGTAACCTGCTGATGTCTTTCTCTGTTCTCCTTCACAAGACGCTTCCCCAACTAATTTAGAACAAAGCTTGGTGTTTACTTCGTTTCACAAAATGACACTTTTTCCCCCCCAAGATTGCTGCAAAGACTTGAAAAAGAGTATTTACATAAGCAGGTTTCAACTTCATCAGGAACAGGTCAGGAAAGGAGGACAAATCCAAGTGGAAGGGCAGTAAAGCAGAGCATAAGGTGGAATAGTTGATCTCTCATTTAGGGCTGCAAAAGAAGCACTTTGGATGTTTGAAGGGCTGGAGCAGCCCTGCGAGAGAGCCGCACGATTGCCAAAACCCCTCTAAAACCCAAGCTAAAGTCGATGAGGAGCCGTGGGGAGCGGTGGAGGGGCACAGCCTTGCTGCTCGGCCGGCATCGACGGCAACCGCAGCACGAGGCAGTAAACCATCCACGTATCGCAGCAAATTTGTACCGCAGCTTCGCACGGGAAGGCTCTGGAGCTTATAAACTGTGAAATTTTAATTTTTAGCAACCTCTTGGGGGCTGGCGACAATACCTACAGGACAGCTTACAGCATCCCTGCTACAAGTGAGGGAAAGGGTGACGGCGCAGGGTGAGCGTGATGCTGGGCACCCGCCGGGCCAATAACTTTACTCACCGACTTTTTTCTCCTTGCGGGGAAGGTGACTCCTCAACGCCCATTAGAGGAGCTGAGGGGCGTCTTGCGTGGACAGAAAGAAAAGGAATTAGTTTATGGAAAGCGGATGGGTACAGTATGTAAATAAAAGCAAATCGCATCCTCATTATGTGGGCTCTTTTGAATAAATGTTAGCCTTTAAGTGCCAGCTGTCACTCTATGCATGGCCTCCCTTCTTACAACTAACCTCTCCGTCACCTCGCCTTGTCTCCCTAACTTGTCCTATTATGCAGTACCAAGCTGAGTCATTGTTTCAAGCAGGAGGTGACATGTTAATAGCTTAATAATAGTATAATCTCGCAAATAATAATATGCTGTCACACTGTCTGAAGCACAATGTTTACAGGAGAAGTGGTAATGTATGATGACAGTAATTTGAATAAAAATGAATTTACTGCTCTTGTCTCATTTGCAGTAAATTTTCGCATCTTTCATGCACAACTGGTGCTCCATGACCTCTTTCATTATTGTGTTCTCAGTGGCTGCTGCTTGCTTTAAAGTGAAAGGCAGGCAAATGAAACAGAAACCTGCAGCTTAATAACCGATTTCCAGAAAAGAGTTCACACCGCGGCTTCTGAAAATCTCACTTCGTTTGTTTACGAAGGTGGTACGGTGTCAGGCAGGCTGTTTAATTAATGCAAGCTGGAGGTGCCGATTGAAAAGCCGGCACGAGCTGATATGATTATGTATTGACAATTTACAAAATTATTGTCATTAAAATGTGTCAGAGGGAAAAAGGTGCTTGGAATACAGAGAGGATAGTTTGGTTTGAAATTAAAGTTTGCGCAGCTTAAGAAAAAACTCTTTTAAATGCTCTTGATATTGTTCGACGTGGCGAAGAGCAATCCGCTGCTTTCTATTCTAGTGTCGAAAGCTATGCACATTATTGACATTAGTTAATCATAAATACACATCGATATGATAGCAAACTGGTAAAAAATTAAAAAATATATCCCTGAATATATAAAATATTGGGTTGTGGTTCACGTTGTGGGCGGTTTCCTAACCCGTCCTGCCCCACGTGCTGTAAAATTCTGCCATTTCTCTGCACAGTACAGACCGGGACTCCCGGTATTATTCTGACAAATAAATAGGAAATCTACTCTAGATCAAAACTGCCTTTGGAAAAATTTAAATTCCTAGGACAGTTCTGTTTCTCTAAAAGAAAAAAAGAAGTTATTACGTGATGTGGTTCATTTGATGAAAAAGAAGAAAGTTTACAACTCACAACTGATATGCCTGGACTAAATTTAGTTTGATGGAATGAGGACAGCTAATTGAAACTTGCTGGGACTCAAAACACCGCACAGGACAGATTCTCAGAAAAACTGCTGCATTTTATCTAAGTTTAAGAGAACATGTAGAATAAAAAAATGGGTTCTGCATGACCTAGTTCATGGGTTGAAGCAATCAAGACTGTAAATCACCTCTCTATCTGTAGGTATGCAAACACACATGTATATATTTTCATTACTTCCATTTTGCATCTAATAAATACAATACCTTCCTCTGAATGGAAAGTTAAGCAGTGTTAGTTTTTAGGGAAGAGCTTATGTGCCCATGAGCAGGGCAGGCAGTGCCATGGCTGGGCGGCTGGTCCTCCTGCTCCTCCTGCAGGACCTGGGAGCTGAGCTGCGGACCAACCTCACCAACCGCTGCTGCAGGACGTGTTGAGTGTGGGCACGGGGACACTTGGTGGGAAAGGGGTAGCTAAAACCGAGCTGTATTTCTTGGTCATGAATCATAGCAAAACACAGTTTATTGTGTGTTTGAAGCTTTTTAAAGAGGGGTAAAAATTTGTCTTCAGTCCCCCGGCTTTACTGTAGGTAATAAGTGCACACGGACGCTAAAGGCTGAGCTCTTTCTCTTTAGCTGTTTTGAAAAATAAGACATGATTTTTATTTTTTTTCCCTAAATCAACATTGATTTAAGGAATTTAAACCAGCTTTCAAATCTAACTCCCAGTTTCCCTTTCCAAGCGCAGGCTGGAGCCTTACGTCTCGGCTCCACGGACACCTGTGTCAGCAAACACCCTGCTCTGCAGGAGCCAGCCGGAGCTGGGAGCGATGGGTACAGACCAGGAACCGCTCACTGGGACCTGTTGGTTTTGCAGCTCCGCTCCCACGTGGGCACACTCCGGTGGTGCATACCTCCTACACACTTTTTTTTGGTGCTATATACAATGAAGTACAATAAATCGTGTGCTGCGCGTGGCTGCAGGGTGCCAGGGGCGCAGCACCCAGCTGCCTGCAGGGGTGAGGGTGGGCTGTAGGAGCCATCACCTCCTAGTTCTTCTCAGTGTCTTCAGAGATGTTGCGTATGGGAGGGAACTTCCAATCCTTCTGCTAATATTTACCTTTCAAGGTTGACCTTCTGAGAAAAATAAATCAGTAGAAGTGGATTGCACAGAAATCATGTAACCAGCTGCAGAAATCTGCCGCGAGGTTTCAGAGCGCACGCAGTCCCATATAGGCGTCTATAGAGACGGCAGAAGACATAACTTTGAGGATGTCGCTCTGATACCGTTCTCTTTGAAACTAGGGGGAAACACGCTGTCTCCGTTAGGAAAGTGCAGGGGCTGGTGGTGCGATGCGTTCAAATATGTGCTTAACTTCAAACATCTCAGTAATGTCACTGAAGTACGCACAGCGCTATTTGCGTGCCTCGAGTTATACATGAGGCTGATGGGTTTCATAAGCACCTTGCAAGCCCGGGCTTGGTTTTGAGCTGAATTTTCAGTTTTTGTTTACATAAGAAGTGCAAGGGGCTTTGGTGGGATTAATCAGACTAGCAAGGGCTGGGTGACCCCCTCCAGTTAACGGCAGTAAAATAAATGGTTTTGCGGAGAAGATTTTTCCATTTTCCATTGGAAAATATTTTCAGTTTAAAAATAATCTATTTTTTCCCATTGAACATTTTTGTCCCGAAGTATTTCATATCACTTTGGAAATCACAGTGCTCTGAATTAAAAATCAAAATATTTGTGACACCATAGGACTAAGTAATGATTAATGGAGATTATGCGCAAAAGGGTAGAAAAGAACAGAGCAACAAAGTCTCACTTTGGCTGATGGAATTTATTTCATGTATATAAAAGGTCTCTTCTCCCTGAATCACTGATGTTCAAGGGGATATCTACACTTCTATGTTGTGCTTGGAACTGAAAGGCCCTTTTTGTTGCTTGGCACTACCTTTTAATAATTTAAATGTAGAGGAGTCTGATTAAAGGTCTCAATTAGATGTATTTAAGATTGGTAAAAATGTCCCAGTTCTGACCAGCCACAAATAGATGCATTAAAGTTATTTGCCAAAATGCAAGAAAGTTTCAGAGGGGAAAAAAAAGAAAAGAAAAAACAAAGAAAAAAGCGCCAACCTTTGGTTTGTGGAAATAAATAGTGAGTGGACTGATTTTCCTGGCGTGGAAGTCAAGTGGAGTTTTTAATTGACTCCAACAGGCGCTCTGGATCAGGCCTGTGGGGTGTTTGGTGCTCAGTTACAAGTTAGTGCTCTCTCTAATCACCTTGTTCTCTAAAGGAAATAGATACTAAACAGGAACCATCTGGTAATACATTCTGTACCTCTTAATTACAATGTTTTGAGTGGCACCTAAATAAATTTCATTTACAAGCACATGACTGCTTGTCAAAAGCTCTGTTGATAATTTTATTATTGTAGTATACCTTCTCGCTTAATGACCCCGGCCCAGTAAAGTCAGGAATATTTAGCTCTATGGTATAAAAGTGATCGTCTTAAAACAAGGAAAGACACAAACTCAGCCTTTCACATTGCGTTTTTAATTATTTGCACATGTATTTATTTCTGTGTTGTGGTTCGGCATAACTTTCACACATGACATGGAGATGTATCTGCATTAAAGGTTACCAAAACTCTAGTTTCTTGGTAGCCAGGAGAAGTTGATGCAGCTCTGCAGAGAACCCCGGTATTGTTGTAAAGTGCCTGCGTTATTTTATGATCTGTGTGTTTCTGTGTAGATGTACTGTAGCGTTTAGACAATTTTCTCTTTGTTAGCTGCAGGAAAAGATCAATATTATAAAGAGGTCGAGTGACTCTGTGAAATAGTCTCCTGCGTTTTCACCCCGGGAAGCAGGGATTTGAATCCTGTCCCTGGTTTCGAGGCTGAGCCACAAACCCTGTTCAAGGTCCACGTTGGAGCCTCTCCCAAATTTGGAGGCTTTCTGTTTGGGGTTGCAGCCTATCCATCCCTGGAGCTGAAAATGACTTTCCTAGTCTCTTAGTAATCTCTGGTGGAAATTAGTCTGTATTACAAAATCACCACATAATTTGGCAGGATGCAGCATGATTGGCAGCCTCCGTTAGAGAAAAGCCCGGGACCGCGTTGGGATGGAGCGGTGCCCCCGGGGACGTGCCACCACCGTGCTTGCCCCACCCTGGATCTCCTCGGAGATGAGTATTTTGGCTGTGATGAGGGAAGGCTTTCTCATGCCACGACATCAAACAGTGGCACATCCACGTGCCAGGGGTGAGCGGCATCCTGCACAGCGAAACCTCGGTCCGTCCACGCGCAATACGTGTTGAAGACAAAAAATTACCAGTAATGTGAAGCTTTTGCAAAGTTTTTGCTGGCAAAGTGTTAATTCATCTCTGTGTTCGAATGTCCTTTTAAAATAACAAGCTGGAGGAGACAAAAATACCAGGAGGAAGGGCAGAGGGGAGGTTTCTGGGAAAACAGGAGGAATGTGGCACCTGGAGGGGTTTTGTCCGCTTCTTTGGGATGAGCCGCCCATGGGAAAACATAGCCGCATAAAAAGTAAAATAGCCTTATTTCTAAATTCATGGCAAATTAAAAAAGGAATCCTACTGCTCTCAGCAGGATCCTTTATTCCTTTCTAGTTGCAGTTGATGGTTTTTCTCTTCTTAAAATAATTTTGTCTCTAGGTCTCAGTCTTGATGTGGGAACTTCGGGAAACAGAGAAGCTTTCAAATATTTTTTTAATCAATGCTTTAGCAACCTGGAGTCGAAATAGCATTTAAATTGAGAGAGGTGCTGGTAAAACGGGGAGTGTGATCATCGCCAGGCAGGTTTGCACGGTCGCGTTCGAGGAGACTGAACTGTCTGAGCGGGAGATGGGGAATTTACTGTACACAGCAAACTCTTCTACCCTACAATATAATATCTGGATTTGCAGCTGATATTTAAAGAGGGCACTTGCTTTACTTATGAGATTAAAGGCAAACGCTCTCTTTTAAAAATGAAGTCATGCTGTGTTTTGCACCTTTTGACACTTATTAACTCAGGTCATTAAAAAGAGGCTAATTAAAAAAGAATGTAAAACAAAAGAGTCATTTGTCTATCGCCGAGCTCGGTTCTTCATGTGCGCTGGCTGGAGGCAGTCTCTGTTTAAACCTTGGGTACAGAAAGCACTGATAGCCACTGGGGCATGCTTGGAGCTTGTCATGGCTTTTGGCGAGACTGTGGTCCGGCTCATTATGCACCTCATAAAGAAGAGAAGTCATTGTCATCAAAATTAGCTGAAGCTGGAATTTACATTCATGGAAATTTTGGTTTCACCACTGTCCTCTGGGGCTGGACAATAAAGGAAACCTTTTACCAGCTGCAGTTAAAGTAAGTGAAGTTCAATAAATGCTTAGTGCTTCATTAAGGCATTTCCGAACGCACTGTGCTGCATGCACGTGGTATTTTACAGCCGATGAGAATCTGGTACAAACAGCGTGTGAAGTTCACTAGTTCCTGGTGCGTGAGATGTGCACGGCACATCCAAACCCAGCCTGTGAAGAGATCGGCCTCTCGTAAGCACTGTTTACCCCCAAAGAATTTTCTGTTCTTCCAAAGGGAGAGTTCTCTAGCAGGCACCTTCTCTCCTGTAAGGTTAACAGGAACAAACTCTTGTGAAGCTATGGATGGAGTCCTTCCAAGAACTTCCAAGAGGGTATGGACAGATTTGTAGTTCTGGTTTTAACTAAAAGTGAATCAGATCAGTGGGAGGAACAGTGTTCCGCCGGTTGGTCTTTCCTGGAACTCATCCATGATGAGGTGGAGCAGAGGCATTTGGAGGGCAGGAGTTTTGCTGGGAGGGTTTTCCATTCCAATGAACTCTGCAAAGGAGGTCGTAAAGGCTTGTTAGCCCCGGAGGATGCCCACCTCTCCCATGCAGATCCAGGTGACAGTGCTTGGGGCTGGTTTTGCCATGCTGCTGCATGTCCAAGGCTGTAAAGACACTTATGGAAACATCTCCAGCAGGATTTCAAGCACTTCCCACAGCTATGTGCCTTGCTGACCTCAGAGCATTGGGTCAATCACCAAACATCGTTAGAGAGGGTTCTCCAAACAGACATGTGCT
>VWZZ01006234.1:594289-611789 GCA_013399095.1 Psophia crepitans | reverse complement strand
TCTACACCACCCACGGAGAGAACTTGGCCACAAATCCCATCTCTATCTAGGTAAAGAGATGGGTCCTCCTCCTGCATGTTTCTCTGTCCAGTTCTTATACGAGGATATTTAATTCTAGCCCGAAACAAAGGCAGTTGTTGCACACTGCCTCTTGAACACGGCTTGGTAAAATAGGCTGTCAGGGGGAGTTTACTTCCTTTGATAATAAAAAAGAAGAAAAAGGGTTTATGAATCTTTTCCTGAATATGAATATTAAATAGACTAGTTGTGGGAACTCTGATTTTAATTTCCTATGTCTTTATTTGGAATTCTGCTCCCTCTTGGAAAGGTGTCTACTTAAATATAGGGGGAAAGGGAATTTAATGAATTACAAAAAGGGTTATTTTACATGGAAAATGTGTATTCCTGGCTATTTCCATTTAAAGAACATGACATTAGTGTGGAAATTGCCCCTTATGAACAGGTCATTAATGTCAACTCTACTAAAACTGACATCACCTGCTACTATTTTAATTGTGTGTTTTACTAATGCTAACCATTTTCCTGACAATAGAACCCCCATAAGCTTAATGAATCTTTGCAGAATACATAAACCAAGGTCAATATGTAAGAAATGTTTCAAATGTTAAGAAACTCTCTGCAAAGCCGAAAGAAAAGTTTATTATTCTTTTGCATTCGGACGAATAAGAGCAAAAATAGAAATCCTACGCAATATGTTTTCCAGACCACAGTATATAAAAAGCTTTGATGCTTTTGGGAAATCTTTTCGATTAGCTACTACTTTATATGAAGAAAAGGACTTATTTAACAGGGTTACATTTCCAAGATTTATTCTTTATTTTCAAATACAAGTGGCATATTAAAAGAAGCTAAAAATCCTGAATACTTCCTTAGTGTCATATGTAACAGTCACATTTTTTTCCCATGGTTTGGGGGGGTAAACGAGAGAAAATGAAATCCAGATTTGTAATTCCTAACAGGAGAAATTCGATCCTTTCCAATGTTTAAGTAATATTTCCTGTAAAACATACGAGGCCATCTGCAGAGCTGTTTCCAGACACATTTTGAAGTGGCAAGGGCAACTGAAAGAGACCCGAATGGAGGCTGGCATTTCACCTCTGGGAGATGGAGCATTAAAGGTTTCTAAAAGCTGGTTCTACAATTTTACAAAGTATTCAACCACTGCATAGTTCATAATT
Source organism: Psophia crepitans (assembly GCA_013399095.1). NCBI lineage: Eukaryota > Metazoa > Chordata > Aves > Gruiformes > Psophiidae > Psophia > Psophia crepitans. The sequence goes on along the minus strand of VWZZ01006234.1, from coordinate 610,590 downwards.
TGTTTAATTTACCTACGTTTTATAGGTATGGGGAGGGGGAAATCCGCTCTGTAAGAGACAGTATAAAAACCAAGACAGCTGTAAAAAGCTAATGTACAGCTATCAAGAATGCTTCATGATTTTAGTTGATTGAAATTGTATTTTATTCTTTACAGGCCCCATACAAAGATTATAGGGAAATATTCACCTAGAAAAACTGTACAGAGTGAAACATATTTGGGTAGACAACAGAAACACCGAACCCTTTTTGCTATTTAAGTCTATTATGGAATTTTGTTTTATTGTTGATCTCCAGGGTCACCTTATGAATTCGTGTTAGTAAAATGTTACGGCCTCGCTATAATATTCACTTTGTGGAAGGGCCTGCATTTACCAAATCTCATCCGAGATCGAATATAAATGAGAAACTTGCATCTCTCTTCAAGGAATATATTTTACACTGTTTTCTCCCCCTTTTGAATTACAGACAGATTCTAAAATTGAATTCTTTTTCTTATGCCAGGATTCAGTAAAATGACTGAACAGTTAGGCTTTCCTTTGATACACGTCTTATATTTAAAATTTGCATCGTTCAAATAGTTAACTTCAGGGCCAGATTCTGCCCTCAGATGTGCATATTTGGGAACCCCATTAACTTCCCTGGAAAACAATATTATACTGTTTGGATGCACTCGAATGAGATACATTACAGTGCTACCTTCTGTCATTCCCCTGTAAAACTCAGTATTTGCTGCAATTTTTTATTTTGCTGACTGGCGTAGCCCTTTCTATTCTGTCCATACCGACTGGTCTGCTGGATATTTGTACCTGTCCTCTCATGTCCCTGGCTGTGCTGTTAAGATTAAATAAGACAAGTAGGATACAGCTGGTAATGCCCATAAAGTTTGAAAATTGTCATCTGTTTTGTGACCAGTTTAACTGTGTTTGCAAAGCAATTTCTGCAGCTCGAGGGGCGGTGGTCAGAAGTGGGGTGCCTCCAGGGAGGCATCACTCGTGGTTCCCTGCCCCACACGCTCCCTCCTTGGAGCCTTGTGTCTCCAAGTACTTTTCTCAAAATTATGGTGAGAAAAAAATTTTCTAAGAATGGAAAATTCATTGCATCGGTTGCTCCAGTGTTCACTTATTAACAAAATGAAGCTCGTTTCAGTTTCCACGCAGTGGGTCTGGCTCTGCTTTTCACCTGTGGGATGGAAGAGCCCTCTACCACCCATTTTCTTGGCTTTACACAGCTACTTCTGGATCTTCTCTGTGTAGGCACCAGAGGCAGAAATATCCCACCAGGAGCGCAGTGATTCCACTCATCCAGTAGTCTAAATTCTGTGGGTTAATTTGGAGATTGAAGAGATCTTCTGCTTCACAGGAAACACCGCTGTGCATGGTTACAGCCTCTCCCTGGCATCTCACGTGCTGCCGTGGGTCACGAAACCTCACCATCCTGCAAACAGACTTACTTCCACCCCTCCCCTCAACTTGTTTCATTTCTTCTTGTTCAAGCAGAAGTTATGACATTGAATTCAAAGTTAACACAAAGTGAGTGGGACGATTCACAGGAAACTGTTTTCCAGATTAAGGGGGTTTTTTTTTCACAGTATTTTGGCCATCCCACCAGCTGCTTTTGGCACGTGGTGCCATGGCATCGCAGCTCTGTGCTCTGATCCCATATGAAGTCAGCAAGAGCCTTCAAAACTGTCACTTCCATTTCCTACCAAAAGGAAAACACTTCCTACAAGGAAAGCACATATTACAGCTGAATTATAAATGAGGACTGGTATTTTTGCGAGGTACAAATTGGAGGCATTCTCCATATTGTTAGAATACCAATTTTATTTTCCTGGTGTGTAGTACCCAGTGCAGCGCGGCGTCCCCGGAGATGTGTGCATTCTCCGGAGATTACTTCAGCATTGCATTACTGCTATCACATATCCATTATATATACTCTTTCAGACAAGTGGAAATGTTTTCACAAAAACAATCCAGAATCTTGGCTTAAAACCCAAGCTTGCTGTCAAGGCAAACAGAGTAGCCTCAAAGAGGACTTATTTTTATTTTGTTCAGACAAGTATGTTGTTTCTGGATTATAATAAGGGAAAATATAGCAGCTATCAGTCTTCAGTGTATTTGACAAGCTTCCTCTGACAAACCTGAATAAGTCCTGGCCCTGCAAACTCATTCTCATTCAGGTATTCCCTTTGGCTTCAGCACTTTTATTAGTGTGATTAAGGGCCACACACATGTTTACAGGACAGGAGTCATACGATGGGATGATACGTTTGCTCCGCCACCACTCATTCCGTAAAGTTTTAAAAGCCTTGGCTGTTTTCGGTGCTTGTCGCTGTCAGCCAGTGCTCTAAGAGCTTCTCCCATCACCTATCAAACAAGGTCAACGAGCAGGTTATAATCAGATGCCAAATAAACAAATGCAAACTTGAAATCAAGTGATTTACTGTCCATTTTCATTAAGTTCTTCCCAAGGAAGCAAACATTTTATGCAGCACAAGGGACCTTTGGGAAGGGTCAGCCGCCATGCTGAAGCAAGACGTGGTGTGACGCTTTTCACCCAAATGGAGTTTAACGATACGGAGCGGAAAGGAAAGGCTGCCTTGTTTGGGGAGAAGCGCACTGTAAACAGAGCAGCATCTCTTCACCTTGCAGCGAATTCTCCTTTGTAAAGTGCGTGGAGTTTTAATATTCATGTGTTTACATTGCTCTGAGTTTCCTACTCTTTAGATTAGAATTTTCCCTGTACTATGGGCTAAAAAAAGTCTTGGGACATGGTAGTTTCTAGCTTCGTTATAAAGGTCCATTTTAAAATTAAAATTTCAATTTGTTTAAGGATTTCAGCATGAAGCTGGATTGCTCTCAGAACACATTTACATGGCGAGGTCTGGCCCTGATGGAAAATAGTGAGCCATGCAAAGGGCAGGTAATTTTTTAGTACCTTGGCTGGGGTCTGTCCCCAGGATGGGTAACGGACATGTCTGAGGAGCGATTTTAGGCTGGGCAGCGTTATACGGTGCTGCTGCAGAGCAGCGTTGCACAGCCAGTGCTTGGGAAGTGTGTGTGAGCTCTTCTTACCGATTCTTGCTTTAAGCTTCCAGATTCGGCCCATTAAATCCAGGACTGGGTTATTCTGGCGAGGCTCTGGATGGAATGCCACCTTAGGGAAGCCAGTCAATGTTGTCTTTTTGGATTTCAATAGAGATTTGATACTGTTTCTCACAGTACCCTTCTGGACAAAATGGCCAGCACACAGCTAGGCAAAAACATAATGCGATGGGTGAGTACTTGGCTGGCAGGTCGTGCCCAAAGAGTTCTAGTAAATGGAGTTACACCAGGCTGGTGGCCAGTCACTAGCGGGGTGCCTCAGGGTTCCATTTTGGGGCCAGTTCTTTTTAACATTTTCATAAATGACTTGGATGTGGGACTAGAAGGAATCGTGAGCAAGTTTGCAGATGACGCTAAATTGGGAGGAGCTGTAGACTCCTTTGAGGGTAGAGAGGCCTTGCAGAGAGATCTGGGCAGATCAGAGAACTCAGCAGTCACCAACCGCATGAAGTTTAACAAGAGCAAGTGCTGGATCTTGCCCCTGGGCAGGGGCAGCCCTGGCTGTACAGACAGCCTGGGGGTGAGACGCTGGAGAGCAGCCACACTGAAACAGATCTGGGGGTCTTGGTTGACACCAAGATGAACATGAGCAACAGCGTGCCCAGGCTGCCAAGAAAGGCAACCGTGTCCTGGGGGGCACCAAGCCCGGCATTGCCAGCCGGGCCAGGGACGGGATGGTCCCACCCTGCCCTGCGCTGAGGCGGCCTCACCTCCAGTGCTGGGGGCAGGTTTGGTTGCCACAGCACAAAAAGGACATAAAACTGTTGGGGAGTGTCCAGAGGAGGGAACAAAGGTGGGGAAGGGTCTGGAGGGGTAGGCGTGTGAGGAGAGGCTGAAGGCCCTGGGCTGGTTCAGCCTGGAGAAGAGGAGGCTGAGGGCAGAGCTCATGGGGCCTCCAGCTTCCTCCCGAGAGGGAGCCAAGGGGCAGGCGCTGATCTCCTCCCTCTGGGGCCCAGCGCCAGAACCCCAGGGAAGGGCCTGGAGCTGCCCCAGGGGAGGGTTAGGGTGGGGATCAGGAGAAGGTTCTTCCCCCAGAGGGTGGTGGGGCCCTGGCACAGGCTCCCCAGGGCAGTGGTCACCACCCCGAGCTGGGCTGAGTTCAAGCAGCATCTGGCCAACGCTCTCAGCCATCTGCTGTGATGGGGTTGGGCCTGTGTGGGGCCAGGGGTTGGGCTGATGGGCCCTAGGGGGCCCTTCCAACTCGGGATATTCTGTGATTCTGATTCTACCCTTCTGCAGGCTCCTGGTCTCCTCCCAGCTGGTTGTAGATACAGTGCTCTGTGAAAGCACTTTAAGTAGCAATGAATTGAGCAGGGCTGGAGCTGCGTGTTTGGATGTAACAGGAAAATACACACAAGCCTGATGTGGCAGCATCGCAGTGCAATGCACAGCTACCCTGCTACGCGTAGGGAAGACACTCCAGGTTTTGGCTGTATAAATCATACTGACACTGTACTGGAGCACTGCTTGGGAAAGGCATGTCACTTGGACAACGCAAAATATTCAGCAACTTGAGTTGTTTTTCCTTGAAGCTTATCCCTTGATAGCACTTTCCTTTCTTTTATCTCCTTAATATACCATAATTTAAATGTTTTCTAGGCAGAATTATGCTTATAATGCTTCTTTTCCAACACAATGTTGGCTGTAATAAGGATGCACTGGTGAGAAGTCACGGTTTGCTTCTTTGCCATTTTGTGAAGCTCCTAATTCAAAATAAGAACGTCTAACAACCTATTCTGAAATTTTGCAAATAATTTTTACAAACAAATTGTTTTTCCACAGTTTTTCTATATTTGTTTTATAAATCGTTCCATTCCCGTATTTCAAAAAATTTCCCAAATGAGACTGAACAAAATCAAAATGTTTTCTCTCTCTTTTTTTCCTAAAGGTTGCATAAATATTTCACATGTATCTCCCTTTAATTAGATAATAACATTGTAAAGTGGCAAAGAGTTTTCTCTTTCCCCAAATTAGACGTGAGAACCACAAACAAATTAATTTGTGTCTCAGGGTTTTGACTGGGCCTCTTGGCCTGCTCTAGCACTAACACAGGCACTCGTGACCCTCTGGATTTCAAACGCCTGAGGGTAAAAAGCAATTATAAAAACATGACTCTCCCAGATCAGCTTTCGAATCTGCCTTGTCTCTGTTTTATTGATGGAAGATTGAAGGAAGATTCAAATCAGCTATCCTTCAATTCTTTACCAGCAGCAAAATACAGAAATCATTAGCTTTTTCTGTGTAAATGACTTTGTCCTGCTTTGTTATTCAAAACTGTCTGGGCACTTGACTTAAAAAGGCCGTGTTGAATATTTATTTCTAGTTTTGGTACTTGTAAATAAGATATTACTTTATTCCTTATTTTCTTTTTTTTTCAGAATAATTCTTCATAGCAATTAGAGCAGGAACTAATTAATATGGGTATTTTAAAAAATACTAAATATTTAAAAAAATACTAAATATTTATTTTAAATATTTAAAAAATAGCTGAAGAACGCATACTGACTTAAATTAGGGTGATCTTGCTCTCAAAGGTCTATTATTATTGTTCAGAAATCCTACTGTGCAGCAATTTTAAAAAAAAAATGAGGGAAAGAATTTATTTTATTTCTCTGTGTGATTACTAGTCTTCATTTACTGAGAAGTAAGTGTGGGATGAGAACAAAACATTCTCTTTAAGTCCCAGCATAATTATGTGCAGTCATGGTGGCAAGTCTAAAGTTCCCAAAAATGGGTAAAGAGGAGCGTTTGGTTTGGAGGTAGCGAGAGCAGAGAGACGTGGTGGGAAGAGCTGTAGGAGCAGCCATGCTCGGAGAGGGAACAGGACTGAGGTGGGATTACTGTTTTTGGTGAGTTTGAATGGATCGGTGTGTTCACACTGACAGCATGCTGCGTGAGGACGAGAGGACCCTCAAACCTGGGTACCTGGCAAGGATGGTCCTTTGCCACTTGAACCATAAGGTCACTTAAAAACATTGGATGAGGTTGGTGCAACTCCAGAAGGGGAAGTGTGGTGTCAGAGTGTGCTTTACTTGGCAGAAGCTGCTTGTGAAGGCCTGGACTAAAGAAAATCCTTGTTTTTCACCCAGCTCAGTGAGATGTGGGTGGTGACTCCCGAGTGTGGGAGGGAGGCTGTGTGCCCGTACCAGGCTGAGCAAGCTCTTCGCACTTCTGTTTTTTTCTGGAATGACATGTGGGTTTGACATTGGTTTCAGTCCAAGTGAGGGCACTGTCCACGTTGTGAGCGTGTCACGTTTCAGTGGCATCAGATAAATATGAAGGACTCCAGACATAAAGGTGGATGGAGCTTAACAGATTGTGTATGAGTGAGCACACCCTCCGGCCAATCTGTCGCCTTTCTAAATCCTCCTGGGTTGGTCCTGCAGATAAAAATGGTGTGTAGCTCAGATGAGGGCTTGCTTAAATGATACAAGGCAGACATTCAATTTTAAGAAGCTGGAGCTTTATTTTTGGAATCCTAGAATGTGTACAGAATTTAAAAACCCTAAAGCTATATAATGTTTTACTGCTCCTTTGATAAAATTTATATTTAATCATATCTTAAAAACTGTTCTCATTCTGCCACTTGATGTTACCAACCAAGCGGAACCCATCAATGCAACACTATCTATCAGCCCTTCTTTTATTTCATTCTCCTACAACTTCTTTTTAATGGTACATACGTTAATGAATTACAGTGGGGTTTTGGTGAAGTACTAATGAAAATCGTGCTCGTACCAAAGGTGGGACTGGCACCCGCAGGTATTTCGTTACCTTCCTGGAACTGAAATGCTGAATGTGACCCATTTACACTGCAAATTGATGACCAACTTGATCACCAACTTGAGGACCAACCTCTGCGTCCTTTCTTTTGAAGCTGAGTTTTCCAGAAGTTGTGACAAATGGACTTTCTTCATTGTCTTCAGATCTTCATGTAAAGCTTTTCATGAACAGGTGGTTTTGAGGACAGCTTTCTAGAAGAGGTGGGGGTGTTGTGTGTGATAACTGGCAGCCTGCACTGATGAGGATGAGCAGCTCCTTGGTACCTCGGCTGAATTTTCACTGATGCTCATTTGCTACTGGCAGTTGTAAGATTACACAGGGATTTGTGCAGTGAGATATCCATCTCTTAATCAAATTTGTCTCTTTAAAACAGTGGTTAGACTAATTAAAGCCTCTGCTAAACTCTCCCTGCAGCTACACCTGTTAACCCTGCTGTTGCAACGTTTTTGGATGTGTGTATCTGGGAGTAGACTTGGTCTTTGGTGATGTGTTGTTCATGTTACTGGTGGCAAGAATGAGTTAAATGCATTTCTCTCCATTTTTTTTTAGAACTGAAACATGTCCAGCAAAGTTGGTGGTCTCCATAAGAAATTCAAACTCTCTGCTGACCAAGTGAAAACACACATGTGCATGTATCAGGCATATACATAATCTTGGCTGAAAATCAGCGTCAGTGACAATTTCACTTGGTGAAATCTCAGTTTTGATCCCTGCTCTTTAAAAGTCATGTTTGTGTCAGGAATTTTACTTAGAAGGCTTTTTACCCTTTTAGTACCAGACTGACTTTTCAAGTTGTTAATAATTCTCCCTCACAATATCAAGACACTCCATTTTTATTCCCATATAAATTTGAATTAAAATTCACATTTATTCACATTCAAATGCCAGAAGGTTTGGATTTTTGGGACTTGTTTCCTCCCCTTTTTCTTCAGAAGTATCTAACGTGGACCACCGCTGCTCAAAAGACACCCGGCTGAACGGACCACTGGCAACTGCGTGTGCCAATATCATTCCTTCAAACAGAAATGATTTGCTCTTATTCTTGATAAACACATAAGTAGAAGTCTAGTCTTTTCATTTCTCTCTCTTTTCCTGGAGGACGGGGGATCTCCCAGCGCTGTCTGTTCTTTTCCTCTGTGTTTTGCAGACGGGGGAATCGTATGCAAGGCTCAGCTCCGTGTCCTCTGAAGAGGCAACATTAAAGTCAGCACTTGACTGCACGGAATTTTACAGGATTTTTCTCCCAAGTATGATATCGATATCTTTTAAGTGAACGGAGTAATTGAGGAATCTTTCTCTAAATTATTGACTGGGTGTCTAGAGGAGAGATGAGTGAAAAATATCTTTATCCCTGATAAAGGTTTAGGTGAACTGAGTTAATCTTGTGGCTTCTGATGTGACCCTTTCCGGTATTATTTAGGACGTGCCTTTCTGTGCTAAGCCCATGGGGAATCTGTGTGTGTGTGTAAGAGGAAGGATAGCCTAAATTTTGGTGCTGGTGATCTGAGATGAGATTTTCCATCTTTCTAACTAATTTTTCTATGAAATCAGGAGACAGAAGCAGGAGGAGGGAGCTGAAAAAGCATAATAACTTGGCATCACCTCGCTTTCCTGTTTGTGGTCTCTTAGCATTTTGAATTATGTTTATGGCATTTTAGGTAGAAAAGTCTGAGGATGAGCAGTTGGAGGAGAGCCCTGTTAAGAGACATTAACATCAGGAGGAGCAGAGAGCCCCAGGAAGGTCCCGGCTGGGTCAGCAGTGCCGGCGTGTCGGCTCGGGGACGTTTCTGGGCTGCGTGCACCCAGCGGGATGTGTGTGCAACTTGGAGCTGCTGGAAAAGGCTAAAAGCAGCTCAGCTCACTTCCAGGCTTATTTTTTGGACAGCTTGAATTTGTTCTGGGGAAAAAAAAACCCAAAGAAAAAGGTAAGGGAAAACGTATAAATAGTTCTGCATTTATAGGAAAAGTTTAGAAGGAAGGAAGGCTCTGTGACAGTTTTTCTTCTTCCAGTAATGTCTTCCTGTATCATTTGAGTAAAAGAAGCAGACTTAAAATATCTGCTGTTCTGTATATGTAAAATTACTGTGGTACAAATTTGATCACATTTGCAAGGATTAAAGGATTTGATCTGCAGAATGCATTCTCTTCCTAAGCATGACAAATGGAAGCAATTTACGGATGGCTTCTGAATATTTCTTCTGAAATTATTTTCCTCTTCTGTTTTGTTTTTTTGTTGTTGTTGTTTTGTTTTGGTTTTGTGGCTTTTTTCACCCACTTTTGTGCCCCTAGAGATTAGCATATTTTTAGATATTTAAACAATCATATTGTCAATATAGGGACTTAAGAAAGAATACCGCATAACTTGTGAGTAGCCAAATTACTCATGACTTGTAAAACAAAACAAGTAAAGACAGGCCTGAAGGCATTCAGAAAGCAACATTTTGCATCCAGCCTTACATTCCCTTGTTTTTTTCTAAGGTGTTTGGCATCTCTATCTTTCTATTATGCTATTTTTTACTTCCCTTCAAAGCTCTTCTTTGCATGTCACAAAACTTAGTGTGTAATATAGGAGTACCCGCTCCTAACGCTATTATTGGTTTAATGCATTAATGATTCTGTATACACACCTTCAAGGCCAAAAAAAGGTGTCAGAATCTTCTCAAACTTTCAGGTAAATTAAAAAAAAATACAGATTTTTAAATTTTATCAATTTCTGTTTCTGTGAAGCCAGTCCACTTTTTCACTTTTCCAAATTGACTAAGTTTTCAATTTCCTACCTGCGAGGACTCGGGAGATTTGCAGACGAGATGCCTACCCTTGGAGAAGTTCTCTCTCCTTTAACACACACTTGTTTGCTGACTCCACTGGTCAGTCTTCAAACTCATTAATGTTTGGAAATTGCCAGTCAAAGAAGAGCTAGTTATTTTCTTCCTCTGCCTCTTTATGCTCTGATTTCGGACCCCCTGGGCTCAGGTAGTGATTCCCACACATCTGTGTTTTCCAAATTTCAGCCACGCTGTGTCCTTGTCCAAGGCTTTTACATCGCTACGAGCAAAATGTGATGAATGAGCGTTTGCACACTGTAATAATTGTGTTTTTCTTCTGAGGACGTTACAGAAAAGCCGATTTTGTCAGCACATCCTAAAGTGGGTTTCCTGATTAAAAACAATAGCACCAGCGGCAGAGCTTAGGGATTTCTGCTGCTGTGAAATAGAGGGAGTTTGGAGATGGAATGAATATATCAGAAATTTCAAAGTTAGTTGCAACTTCTTGAATTAAATACATTGGTTTTTTTCTTGAAAGCATCCAGATCTCAAGACCAAAGCACAGATGACTTTTAGGTCATGGTCAGGCTTTTCTCTCACGTCCACAGTACTCATTTGCTGGGAACTTCAAGTAGCAAAAGCCTCTCTTCATTTGATTTAGGATTTTGTCATGGAGATTATGATCCAAATCACAAATCTACAGGTCCCCTGCAGATAAGTCTTTGGAGTTTCAGTGATCATTAATAAAAACAAAGGGAAGTGAGGAACAAATAAAACTTTTAATACTTAGATATGTACAAGGATATTTATGCCCTCTACTTTTTTAACTAATTAACGAAGTTAATTTCGAATCAAGGATGTAAAACACCCATTTGAATAAAACAGCTTCCTGTAATAACAGGGGAATTCATCTAAAGGTAATAGTTGTAATTTGTTTCAACTCCTTATAGAAAGAAATGGAAATAAAATATTGATTGTTAAATGCTAACAAAAAAAAAAAAGAGAAGAAAACAGAAAAAGGAGGGAGAGATAATCCAAGAGCAAGTGTTTTCACAAAGCTACTTTTGCTCAGTTTTGCTTTAATTAGAGAAATAGCCTTCAGCGTGGGCAAAACCGTGTGGGCAAGCGAACAGAGCTCGGTGGTACCAAAGTCCAGGTCCCACCTCGAGAGCAGGGATGCGACAGGACTGACTGAGTGTGTGCACACGAGAGGGGAAAAGGGGACCGCTTGGGCAATGGAAAGCTTTGACAAACATCTTTACAACAGCTAGACAGTTGCTTGTAACTCTGGCTTGTCTTTAGCTGAAATTTTTGTGACAGAAGGGAAAAAGCCAACACCCTTCATTAGCCTTGTAAATGCTGGCCTAGAAAACCCCCTGGGAGCTTGCTCCCAAGAAAAGGAATCCGTTGCGCAATAACTGCACGTTTTCAATCAGTCCTCTTGATCCCTGCTCTTGCTTATTCCCAAGAATCTGCCAAGTCTGTTGAACTTCCTCGTAGTGACCCTCCCATTTAATTCGTGGGCCATTTTGTATTTACAGAGAGGTCAATAAAAGCTTTCCAGAGCTGCAAACCTCTCTGTAATGGTTGTCCTGAGCAATACAGCCTGAAGAGCCCCAACAGGAAATTGGTAAAGCAGCAGCCAATTTCCTTTTGCTTTTTTACTGCCTTTTGGTCTTCCTGCTCTGTTCATATCCCCACTGCTGAATTATTCTAGAAATGGTGGGATATTTCCAGCGCCACATATGGTGGAGAGCTCATATCATTCACAGAATTTTATGCAAGGTTAATCAAACGTCAGATTTATTTTGTGAATAATAGTTGTTAGGCTAAAGCACAAGACCAAGGATGAAATTTGGTTTCTGCTCTGATTTTGTTTCTGTCACACGACTTTGGACCAACTCTTTTACTGATCCTTTGTTACCTTTACTTAAAATACAGTCAATGCCTACGTAACTTCCAGGCTGAGGTTTATCTTTGGGTGCAGGCAGCGAAGCAATGCAGTAGTAGCCCTGAAATTCTTCTGCCTGCTCCTGCATCTGAACATGGAAAAGAATGTATTTTCTGAAGAACGAGGGGATGGCATTGTGAAATATTTTGGGTTAATAAAACTGCTTCACAGAGACTTCAACTGCACTGGCAATAATTCATTGGAACAGATTTGTAAAGTGAAATTGTTGGTACTGAGCACCAGATGTCCACAATAAACATGTTTCCAGGTTGTTCACTTCAGGTGATGGCGAGTCTGGTCCTGCTGACTGCAGACCCGTTACTCACTGAAACACATCTTCTGGTTTAGTTTCACCCAAAAGAGATCCAGCCCATGCGCTTCACGACAGCTGTGTGATGCTAACCACATCAGGAATGCGGGGACGCCGGGGACGTGGCCTTCAAAACCGTGCTCCCAGCCCGAACTCAATCAATGGCGTGGATGCGCAAAGGGACTTTCCTACCCCTGGGCTCAGTGGCACAGCAGCCGCCTCACCCACCCACCCTCCCGGGAGAAGCGTGCAGAGCACTAATTTAGATGCCTGGGCTGCCTGTGCAGTGCCTGGGGAGTGTTTAGCATCCTGGAAAGCCCTAGTTACCCGTGACAGCAAAGGTCCTGAGTGCCCAAACTAATCAATGGGAAATGCTGATGTTAGAGGCACCGAAATCCCACACCTCCCCGAGTTTTACTCACGACTCACAGCCCCGGTCCTTTGTTTCAGGTAGCTAGCTACATGCAGTATCCCCACAAAATAAGGAAAATAGAGGAAGATGAGACTAAGCACGTGGTGGTGGTTGTGTGTTCTTTGCTATGGTAATGTAACGGTCACAGAACGAAGTTTTGCTCTCTGCTCTTTTAACTTTTCTCTATTTTCTTCAATGGCTACTTAATGCAAAATGAATGCATGAGTCCTTGAACTTGGTCAGGGTCTCCTTTCTCTCAGGGAAGTGCCCTAATTGCTTATAGGCCGGCATGCCGAGCGGTGAGGATGTTGTCATTGTCTGAAAAGCAGAACATTGCCAGCACAAGGCACATGCTTTTAGCACAAATAGCTGAAAAAAAAATCGCTCAGGAAGGTAGAGAGAAATGAGGCTGTGCTTCTTCCCTGGCTGGTGTGAACCCTTTTGACAGCGAGCCTTTGAGTACCACGAAGGGCTCGCCCAGCCCCCGGCTGTGTTTGGAAAGAGTAGATCTGCTGTTTTTCCTTTTGCAGCCGACTGTTCTATAAGTGCCTCCCAGGTAGAGATACATGGGTGGGGGCTTCTAGTCTGGGGTGTTGTGATAAGACGTAGGGAGTCGGTGTGGGTGCAAACCTTCACTTAAAACTAGAAATGACCAAAGTTAGTGTATAAAAGTTGAAGACTCCGGGATCAGTTTGGGAATAGGCAGGTGAGCAGGAGCTTTGAATTATAAGGTTTAGACTTGATCACTGCAAACATCCGAAGTGCTGCGTCTCTATCCGTGTTACATCCCATTAATCATAATTATGTCTTTTCTGTTCCTCAAGACATGGATGTTGCTGTAGATCCCAAGGTTAAAGAGAGGGGATCAGCCATAGTGTACTGTTTTGTCAGTTCCTTTGTCTGCAGGCTGCCACAGTCTCCATATATTATATGGGAATAAGAAATATTCTAAACTGAGATTATTAAAGAAAAAAACAACAAACAACAAACCTGGGTGACCAGTAGCATTTATATTAATTTTGCTTCATGTACAGATATAATTCAGGTTCATGTATGAAGTTTTCCTGCAGCAGTCAAGGCCACTAGTCCTTTGGTTCTGACTTTTAAAGCCTGAGAAGAAAACACAAATCTGAATAATCGTGCTTGTGATTCCCCTGAATTTATTCATTTATGGAAAGAAATGAAGCACAATCAAGTCTCTCATGTGGAGAAGATTGCAGTCATAAACTCTAAAATGGTTGGATTACCTGTCTTGTCTCGTATTGTCTTTTCTCCTAGTTACGTATTTTTTCAAAGCTGCAAAAGTAACAGCTCTTCTGTCTGAAATATTTTTCTTAGTTTTGCCTCTTGGTCATAAAACGCAATCTGATACTTTTTTCTTGTAAGGTTTCTTGTAGGTTTTAGCTCTTTTTTAAGTCTTCAGTCTTAAGTTTGATTTTTGTCAGTTAACCTCACACCTCAAACACAGATTTTCTCTCCAGGCTACTGCTTTGATTGTTCTAGTCAATCCCAAACTTAGCAAAACTATGGATGTGCATGTTCTTTTTTTCATAATTATCAAGTTTATTCTTCAGGATCTTTCTGGCAAGGATGGCACTCTCCTGGGTTTCAAGGCTGCAAGAATAACAATTCACTCAGAGTTCAAGCCTTTGTTTAAGACAGTGTCCTCAGGGTTATGAGGTATGTCAAATGGCAGAAGGAAAACTACTGTTCTGGGTCTCCTGTTTGGCTGCGTTCTATCAGGTGGGCTGTGGAATATCTGTTCCCGTTCCACTCAGATATCCAGACTTCAACTTCACAGAAGCCACTTCTGCAACTAGGTGGAGTTTTGTGGGATTTCCCTTTGACATTGGCCATGTTGAAGCATCAGGACCTCACATGCAACCAAAAACCTGGTGCAGGAGTATCACACCCCAGGGTCAGGTCCATTATTTATTCCTTTTCTCTTTAAGGAAATGACTGGAGCATGACTCACCCTGCTGCTGGTCCTGACCCTAAGTGAGGCTGACCCCTGTGTGAAGGGATGCACTGGACTGCCCCACAGCTCTGGTTCTTGACATCATGTATGTGGATTTTAGCGGTCTCTAATGATGCTACAAGGAGAATTATTTCTTTGTTTTGGTTTATTTGTTCCCCCCCCACCCCCCCAGTCTCCTTGTAGCTGAAAGACTTTGCAGAGTGACTTGTTGGAAAAGAACAACAATCTCTATCAAGTCAGCAGCTTCTTACATTGTGGATTGCCAGGGGACCTTACCAAGAGATGGTCAATTTTTATCTCACACCACACATATCTCTCATGGGACAGTTTGTGCAGGAGGAGTGGAGCTGAGCCTGGCAGTGATGTCCCCCAGATGTGAGGTCCCAGCCTGCAGGAGCACCCACAGCCTCTGGTTGGGGAGCCCCTGGCACTGCCCAGCTCCTTGCAGAGGAGTGAGGGTGCAGCAAGCATTACATCTTGGCTTTCCAGGCTGGAAGGTCATTTCCCATTTCTTTTTAAGGAAACAGTCTGATATGATATTTTCTCCCTTTGTGAGAAATGTCAACATTTATGAAATGGGAGAAAACTGTTTAAATTTTTTATAGACTGAAAAGATTAAGCTTTGGCCAGCTCTAGTCAAAATTTCCCTGGTTCCCCATAAGCAAATGAATTTGAGTGAAAAAGTGTAGTTGTCTGTAGTGCTGCACGAAGAAAGCCATCAACTTGTTCCCTGCAGTCCTACCTTGTTACTTGAGTATGCATAGGAATGCGAGGTGTACTTTATAGGTCCGTATTTCCACGACCTCCAGTATTCTTTCTCTCATCTGCTGCTTTATTTTGTTACCCTGATACAGCTATGAGTCGAGCGGCACTTTAAAAAACTATTGCTTGTCTATGCTCCAATTGCAGTTCTGATGAAGGAGATGAGATAAACCCGTGTTCTCATCTGTGCGTCTCAGGCACAATACGGACAGATAAAGAAATGCAAAGAGCATTGCAAAACACTATTTATTACTATTTTCAGTGGTGGTGAGTACTCCAAATGAATCTCTGTACAGCTGAACTTTTGCACAGTCGGTGCTGTTGGGACATCAGCAGACTGTAGTCACTCGGTTCACTTCTGCATCTGAATCCCTAATAAAAAAAAAACCACCCAGACTTAGGGTGGAATTTGTTTTAATCAAATATTTGTGTCTTATGCTGAGACTTTAAAATAATCATTGTCCAGTGGTAAGTGATACAACATGGTGTACTGAAAAGCATTTCCAAATTCGTTGGAATGTGATCACCGAGGAGTTCATTTTCTGCAAGGTCTTAAAATACAGCCATGTAGTAAAAACCCTTTATTTCATTGTCTGGCTATTCTGCCAAGTCCCTTCCTTCCTGGAATGTTTATTAAATTTAGTTTCTTACGGTCTGTAAATATATATATTTATATATATAGATCATACATATATATAAATATACTCTTCTATTACCTCAGAAGGCTGGGTGGGCTGCCAACTGCATCCTGGTTTTTGGGGAACTGGGACTCATGCTAGACTTTCAGCTACATGCTAAGATGTGACAAAACAAGGTTGCTCTCCCTGTGAGAGGTTTGCCCTCCCTGCTGATGAATGAATCTAGATTATGTAGCTCGTGCCCATCACCATACACTGATGTCTCTTTTTTTTTTTTTTTAATTATTTTTGTTTGTTGGTGTTGTGGGTTTATTTATTTATTTATTTTTAATCAGGAGCACACCATATTGACTTGATGATTCCAACACAGCTATCTGGCAGTGTTAATCAATGACCTCTGCTTGCTCACAACCTACTACCAGCATTAGATTATGGTGAAAAGAGTGAAACAAGCCTGGTGCTGCCTTGGCATAAATGGTCATTGCCTTAGTCACTGTGAACTGCGTTTGGAGTGAATACTGTTTTCTGCATGTTAGAAACAAATCAATAACCATTTCACCTCTCCTCTCCTCTCCTCTCCTCTCCTCTCCTCTCCTC